>WTSP01011139.1:0-12503 GCA_025331215.1 Actenoides lindsayi
GGCCAGGCTGGCTGGGGCTCTGAGCACCCTGCTCTAGTGGGAGGTGTCCCTGCCCATGGCAGGGGGGTTGGAACTGGGGGATCTTTAAGGTCCCTTCCAACCCTGACAATTCTATGATTCTGTGTTGGGTAGAAAGCTGATGAGGCAGGAGGATCTCTCTTTTCTCCCTCTCTTTTGGCTCTCTTGGGCTGTTTGGCCAGCTTGGCTCAGCTCCTCTTCCGGTTCCTTCCTCGGAGCATCCCAGGAGGACTCTGTCCGTTCTGCCTTCGATCCCGATTGGTGTGTTCCTGGATCCGGGACTAGAATCCAGCTCCCATCTGCTGCGGAGCCCAGGCTGGGACTCTCCCACTGCCTGCTCCACAGCATCAGTGGTGACAGTGATGGAATTGCCATTGGGGGGGTTGGTTTTGTATATATTTGTATATATTCCATTTTTATTACTATTATTTTCATTAAAACTGTTCCAGTTCCCTTCTCTAATGGCTGAATCTCTCTCCCTTATCTCCTTTCTCTTCCCCTTTGGGGAGGGAGGGGTGTTAACAGAGGGTGCCTGTTGCAGGTCTAAAGGGGCTGCCCTGAACCGTGACAAATGACAACAGGGGGAGACAAGAACCAGCTGTGCCATTCCCTTGGCAGAGACCCCTCTGGGGCAGCGCTGGGCTGACGTGGGGTGAGCTTCGCGCATCTCCCCGCAGCTCCCCAGCCCTGCAGTGCTGCCTGCGGCTGCGGGGCTCTCTCGGGGCAGGGCTTTCCAGGAGCTCCAACTTTGTGTTGTGCTTTTATCTAATTTTTTTTAATTGCCTGGCTCAGCCTCTCAGAGGCTCTAAGTGAGCTGCGCCGCGTGCTCCCGGGGTAATGGGCTCTTCAGCCGTAGTAATCACGAGGAAAGAGTAACTCAAGGACTCATCAGCTCTTCCAGACACTTGATCTGGAACATGAAGCTGAGCTGCAGGAATACATTAACAAGCCACCTTCCTGCTCGCCTGTAGTCCTCAGAAATGTGCCCTTTGGACACAGGATTTTTCTGGGCTTCTTGCAGAGTCACCCAGTATTTTTCCCCTGAATTTTTGTCACGGTCCTTCACGGCTGGCACCAAGGAGCTCTCAGTCTCTTAGACAGACCTTCAGGGGCTGTGCTGCGTGTGAGTCCCGGGAGCCAACCGTAAAGAGCCCTGAGCACGCTGGGTGCTCCTCCTGGCCCTTCCGCTCTGTCGGTGCCGCGCATCAAGGCGCTGGGAGGGGCTGGGGTCTGGTGAGAGGGGAGATGGCAGCACTGAGGTCCCTGTGTTTGGGGGGAGAAACGGGGGTGTAATTCTGCTGGCAGGAAATGCTATTTTGGCCTTTTTACTTCCTTGCTTTGTAGTTCACAGTGTGGGGTTTGTGTTTCAGCCGTGATGAAGGGGATGGAGTAAATGGCTCTTGGCTTTGGGCTTGAGGATCCAGCCAGCAGCAGCTTAGTCCCAGATTTGTCTTCTCAGGAAGACCGAGTTTCTCCAGTGCCCTGGCATTGTGGCTCAGTGACTTTCTTGTTCTCGTGCTCGGTTCACGGAGAGCGGCAATGATAAAAACTTGGGTGCCATTTAAACATAGCTATGAATAAAAAGCTTTGCATGCAAGAAATAAGTCAAACATTAGTTCATTGCCAGAGTGCTAAAGTGTTTCTAACTTTATATTTTGCTTCTTGCAGCAAAGTAAGACTTTCTCACTTCCCTCCCACAGTAAAAGGGAACGTAAGGCAGACTGTCATGAGCTATTTAGCATTCTGAAATACTTGAAATAGTCAAACTAGCAGCTTTTATGTTTGTGTTTCCGATGGAGAAACATTTTTAACATTTGACGTTTTGTGAGTGTTTATTATTAATTTTTGTGTCACTGCTCAGGGAATGATGATACTTTCTATTCTGTAGTAGCTATGTAGCACGTACCAAAATGATAAACCCACATTTGTGGAGAAGACAACTTTCATCTGTTTCTCTCCAGGAGGATCTGGAAGACCAGGGGATGTTTTCATTAGTTGGGTTCAGCACACCTTAGACTGGTGACAGTTGTAAATGGGACCTGTGGAATGTGACTTTACAAGAAACTGTTTTGTGTTGTGCGTGCTGGGAGGAAATCCCTGCCAGGCGGGAGCACCCATGCGATGTGGACAGAGGGTCTCTGCTGGGGGTCGGGGGGAGCCAGGCGTGGTGGTGGACTCGGAGCAGGTCTGGGATGGCTACGGGGGGGGATCTGGTGCAATCCCCTGGAGCAGGAGTGCTGGTGCCGCTGGCAGCCTCCTCCTGCACTGCCTTTGGGTGAGCGTGAGCCAGCAGCCTCGTCGCGAGGGGCTCCAGCTGAGCAGCAGGGGATGCTTCCGTCGTATTTCTTTAGCAAACAGGAGATATAACTCCTGCAGACACCACCAGCTCTGCGAACTTCATCCGCCCTGGTTCCCCTCTGGCAGCAGCTAACATATAAACAAGGAGAGAGATGACCAGAAGATCTGATAGATTTTGCTTGATCGCCCGGGGCTTGCAGAGCGGCGAGTCAAATATATCGCAGAGCTCCTGGACTGCCATAGTAACCGGTTGTTTATAGCGGTCCAGATGCGCAAATGTCTCTGCAGCCCAGTCCCAGTGCCTCACCGGTGCCCTGGTACTACGGGGAGTGTCCTGGGGCTGGGCACAATCCTGCACAGGGCAACTCTCGGCACCGACTCCTTCCCAGAAAGGCTCCTTGGGGAGTGCCCGTGGGTGGTCACAAAGACACGTGAGCGACAGGCCAGCCGCAGTTGCTTCTTATGGGTCGAGCACGTGCAAAGTCTGCACAATCTTAGTTTGCACAGGCCGTGTTGCCATTTCCTGATTTCCTCCTTAATCGCCTTATGCCGGCCCCTGGCTCTGCTCTGGGGTGTGCTTGCGTTTTTGTTTATGTCGCTGGCACCTTGGAGGGTCTGGGGGTGCTGGAACAGGGGGGATTAGGGAAGATGCTTTTAGGAGCAGAGTCCAGGCGGGTGGGTGCTGAGCCCTGCCCGCTGCCCGCCAGCTCTGGCAGGAGCTGTTTAGCAGGAGGCAGCGTCGCGACGTGTCCGAGCGCAGCCCCGGCACCCTGCAAGGGGCACCAGGGGCCCGAGGCAAAGGAGAAAGGGCTTCTTTGTCGGCGTGGGGCTTGGTTTCTAACGAGGCTAGTTAAACGGAGGGCGGGCAGAGATTAGGCAGCGGAATCCTCTGGTGGGTGAAATGAATCCAAATGAGCGGGCGGGCAGCTCGCGAGACAGCAGAACGAGCCGAAGAAATATCTTCCGCGAGAGCCAGTTGTGTAATCGCTTTATTAACTAACCCCCGAAGGAGCTCGTTTCGCTCGCGCTGTGCCGAGAGCTGGTGGCAGCAGCGGGAGCGAGGAAACTCTTCCCTGGGTCTTTCCCCAGAGCTGGAGGTGCCTCGACCGACCGTCCAGGCTGTGAAACTCTGATACCTTGGCAGTTGTCACCAAAAACAATAGAAGCTCATAACCCCCTGGAAATTGATAAGGTTGTAAGTAATGTTATACGTAAGATACAATTTCCCTGAGGAAAGTTAATAGACGTCCCTTCTCCAGCAGGTCAGCAGAAGATTTATAACAATATTAACTTTCTTGAGCGGCGGAGTCAATCGCAGTCGTAATTATACCTCTAAATATATCCCTGGTTTGCTCGCTGCTGCCATTCCCAGTATCAGGCACCGAGGTGGGTTCATCACTTGCCGAGCCACGCTCTCATCGGGGCTCAACTGGTGATATCACGTGGAGCCTCTTGATCAAAGGAGAGCCATCGAGCTCCTCTTCACCACCTGAAAATTTGCCTATTCTTGTATCGCGGAGAGGGTGGTTTGTTAATTATTTAGATAGCAGACTTTTCATCTGGAAGAGAAAAGAAAAGGAAAGCCACATGAAAGGGAATTTTTGAATGAGGTGCGATAATTAAGTGCTAGTCATTGAATATTTTTGTCCCCCAATGGTATCTGAACTTTATTTTACTTTAAACTGTTTTTCCGTGGCTTTGTGACTCACACTGTGCAAAGTAGCTGTGGCAAGCAAGGTGCAGGTCCATTAAGTAAAGAGTAATCGCCCGTTTTTCTCTGAAATTATTTGGGGATCGTGTTTATGTTCCCAGATGGCCTCTTGGTGAGTCGGAAGGGAAATGGGATTCAGTTAAGGTCGTGGGTTCAGGGCAGCAGTCAATTCACAACGTGAAGACATTTGAGTGAGGAGACTGACTATTGAATGGTTTATTTTTTTTCATCTGTGACAATCTACAATTGCTACAGCTTTCCCCATTCTCTCCGAGAACAAATAAATTGAAAAATAAGAGCGCTGAGATAATGATAAATCTGCCTCTTTCCCATGAGAAGGAGATGGCTTTGCATGTTTTGCTTATTCTCCACTGGCAATTTTTCCTGGAAGTAGCAATTGAAGCAGGGTAAGTTTAGCAGGTTTAGTTACACCAGAGATAAGATGCGTAACTGCAATGAGAGCATCCTCCTTTCCCAGCTAGCGGAACGTGGATAGCTGAGGCTAGTCCTGTGCTACCCTTTCGTGATGCCTTTTTTAATATGAAACGGCAGATTTCTGAGCAGCACCATCCAAAATATCCAGTGCGACCCTGTAACTGCTGCTAATTATTCCCCTTATCTAGCATGGGATCGGCCTCGGGGTCTGCTGTTACTCAAGACAGCGACACCAGCCTGGAAAAGCTCACGTCTGAACATTCCCTTTGCAGAAACCACGCTGAGCTCCCTAAAGCAGCCGCACACGGATAGTCCCCCGGCGGTACCGTCACCGCACCAGCGGAGAGACTCGGACCGGTACTGCCAGCTCTGCGCAGCCTGGTTCAACAACCCCCTGATGGCACAGCAGCACTACGACGGCAAGAAGCACAAGAAGAACGCGGCCAGGGCCGACCTCCTGGAGCAGCTGGGGAAGACCCTGGACCTGGGAGAGCTGCGAGGTGAGAGCACCGGCGCGTGCAGAGCCGGGACCTGTTCCCCCAGGGGGTCTGCTGACCACAGAGGGCATAGAAGGCTTAGGTTGGAAGGGACCTCAGAGATCATCTAATCCAACCTCCCCACCATGGGCAGGGACTCCTCTCAACTAGACCAGGTTGCTCAAGGCTTCATCCAACCTGGCCTTGAACACTTCCAGGGAGGGGACATCCACAATTTCTCTGGGCAGTCTATTCCAGAGCCTCACCACCCTCCTACTGAAGAACTTCTTCCTAAGATCTACTCTAAACCTATTCTCCTTCAGTTGAAAATCATTTCCCCTTGTCCTATCCCTGGACACTGTTGTGAGAAGTCCCTCTCCAGCCTTCCTGTAGGGTCCCTTCAGGTATTGGGAGGCAGTTATAAAGGTGCCCCCAGACTTTCCTCCTCTCCAGGCTGAACAATCTCAACTCCCTCAGCCTATCCTCATAGCAGAGATGCTCCAGCCCCTGGATCATCTCTGTGGTCCTCCTTTGGACTCATTCCAACAGACCTATGTCTCTCTTATGGTGGGGACACCAGAACCAGATGCAGTATTTGAGGTGGGGTCTCGCAAGAGCAGAGTAAAGGGGGAGGTGCTGCCCTTGCTCACCACAGTCGCTTCGCCTGGTCAAGTGGTGCACGGGAGACTGTGGTGCTCATACTGTTTCATCAGGTTCTTGCTATCAGAAAAAAAGGTCCCCTTCTCTAAGAGGACAGTCTGCAGTTTTAGTTGTTTCCCAGGTATTTCTTTTGCCTCTTCCATTAGCACGTGCCTCTGTCCTGGGCTATCCCTGTGAGCTGAGAGAGGAGAGCACGTTAAAGCACTCGGGGAAGCGGGGACGGGGATGTGAGTTGCTGGAGGCAGAGCACTCCCTACATCTCCCCGATGGAGAGCGGGGCATTAGCTGTCTTCTGTGGTTTAATTAGTGCTTGTAAAACACTGCAATGGCCCCAGGTCAGCAGCAGCAAAGAGGAGCTGAACATTTGCCGTGGGTATGTTAGACACGAGTTTTCCATGTTCCCACTGAAAGGAGAGCAGCCGTCTGTCTGTCCGTCTGTCTGTCCATCCATCTCAGCCCTGCCAGGAGGGATTCTGGCACCCGCAGGGTTCCTGCAGGGCTGCGACCTGGGGTCACCTGGCGTTGGGTCTTGTCCCCCTCTTGGGGAGACCCCCCCCCTCATACAGAGCGGCAGCCACGGCTGCCAGAGCTCCCAGCATCCCCAGTCCCTCCTGGCTGCAGCTGCTGCCTGGCACTGGTGAAGGTCCAGCCCCGTCACGCTGTGCCTGTTGGTGGAGACGGGCTAATTCCTACCGGCTGGGATGGGGCTGCCGCTGAATTCTGAACAAAGCACCTTTCTAATGTAGAGCTGCAATTACAGGAGGGGAGGCATGAGCCTCCCGGTGAAAGTTTTCTCTGTGGTCCTGATTATAATCCTGTGTGCACACAATGTGTGTGACTGAAGTAGGCTGAGGAGAAAGTACAGGTTTGATTTTCAAAGCCATGCGGGAGAGGCCGGCTGGTTTGCCGGCAAGACACCGCCTTAACATTTGAAACCAGCTTTTTTTTTTTTTTTTCTTTTGTTCCTTGCAAAATGAAATAATTTTCCTTTAAATACTAATGATTATTGTGCATTTCTTGATCTCAAATAAACCTCGTAACGGTTATCCAGATCCTTCGTGTGCTACCTAGTGTGACTCACAATGCCATAAATGATTCATGTGGCTGAGTCACTGCCCGCTGTCGAAAATAAGTGGGGAAATAAAACCTGGGACAATAACACAGAAGTGCTTAGTACTTTGAACTGTGCCAAGCTCCAGAGTGGCGGAGGATGTCATTAACTGTAAATAAATCAATTGTGAAGTGTTGTATTCATTTAGCCCGTGCCTAGGAGAGTTGAAATTGGAGGGCTTTACGTACTGGTCGGCCCGTGTTGGTTGTTAACTTCGCGCTGGTTCTGCGCACGGCCGGGATTTGCAGCGGAATCTGTGCGTTCGCAGAAAGCAAATCCCTGCAACAGCCGACACAGAACGAGATCTGCCTTCTGCCCAAGCAAGCGGCTGCACCTCGGCAGATAAAGTCGTATCTGGCTTACGAGAGACGTTGAGAGTGGCAGTTCGGAGATAGCCAGAGGCGTCCGTCCCAGGCGGTTGGTGAAACCTTGCCCGGCCGTTGCTATCGATGTCCGGCGGGCTCGGCGGCACGTGGAGGGGACTATCCCCTGTGCTCTCCCTGCTCTGCCCTCTTTTGCTACCTTGCTATTTGCAAACTCGTTTCCTTCCCGCTCTATCCCCGGTGGCTGCTCCCGTCGCAACTTAAATATTAATTCTATTTTGACTGCTGTGGGAGATGAACATTTGATGCGTTGTGTGAGCCTGGAACAAGCGGTGTCAGTTGAAGTGCAACATTTCAGCAGCCTTTGATGTTTTGATAATGGCTATGATAAAATATTTATTGATAAATATGAACATGTATTTGGAGAAATAAGAATAGAGGCATATTTTTGGACAACTGATATTTATAGGAAACAAAAGCATTGATCCTTCTCACCAGTGCTTCTTCCTGTGATTTTAAAGTCCTATTTTCTTCTCAGAAATGAGAAAGAGGACAACAAAAAAAAAAAAAAAAGGAAAAGAAAACCTCACTGGCAGCACAATTTCTGCAGTCTGTATCGAGCTGGACCCGCAATACCTTGAGCTAGACCCACAATACCAATGCTAGAGCCACAATACCTTGAGCTAAGCCACAATACCTTGAGCTAGACCCACAATACCTGAGTGTTACTCATTGGCGCACCCTGCTGCTGTGGGCAGGGTCCAACTGGTCTTCCCGAGCAGCTTTCCAGCCCTGCCATCTCAAAGAGCTGGCCTGGAAACCCTTATGCTCTTATTTGTTAGGGGAGTGGGTGGATGTACCCTGCTTGAGGAAGAAATTAAAGAGTTTTCTTCCTGCAGAGATGCCGCCGCGGCCCAGCAGATCTTGGAGCGGGTGGTAAAAAGACAAAAACTGGTGGGTATGGTAACAAACACTGAATTCTGGGCTCTTCCCTGACAGCTTGTGCCTGTTCAGCAGCACGGAGCAGAAGCTGCTCTGGTGCGGCTCTGTCTGGCAGCTCTCGCCTTCCACCGCCTGCGCCAGGCGGGAAGGGAATTGCGTTTTTGCTCCATCAGGTCACATTTCAGCAGTTCTTCTCCATGTCTGGCATCATCCACCGCTGAGCTCTCCTGCGTTCCTCCTCTGCTGCAGGTGGGCTCTGCAGGGGCAGGGGTCTCGTGATGGAGACTGGCAGGTCTCGTCCGCAGGGAATGTGCTAACGGACTCCGCTTATTGCTGGTGCTGGGCCAAAACCCCGCGGCAAAGCTCTCTCTGAAGGCTCGTGCAGTGTTGGACAGTTTGGGTTTCCTTACTTGGATTCAGTTCGCCCTTTCCCCCTTCTTTTCCTCCCTTCTTCCCCTTCCTTTCCTACATGTACACCTTTGAATGAACACAATGAGCAGCAGGCTTGATGTACAGACAGACCCTCCTGCATCTCCTCCGTGTTTATAACTTGCTCTTCAGCACCTTTTTGTGTGACAACAAGCACCTCGCCAAGGCACCTTGGACTCTCTTCTGTGCTTGCCACTAAAACTTGAATTCTGCGTAGCGATGGGGACAGCATTTTGTACCTGGAGCTGGTTAGGGGGGATCCTGCCAACCGCAGGAACGTGAGTATTCTTTCCAGGGCTTCTAGTCCCTGGTGAACAAGAAAAGCTCCAGGCCCTGGAGCAGAAACTGATGCTTCTCCAGGGGATTACAGTGTGAATCCCTAAAATAAAACACAGTAGCCTCTGCAGTACGGCAGGGTGGGGGCGGCTGCACGGGGATGTTGTCACCTGAAGCCTTTGTATTTTCAGGTAAATCGTCATAGCTGCGGATGCTGTCTTGCAAAACCAGGCAAAGAGCTGAGTTTCATTTTCGTCTCGGCTCCTAATTTCTTCGTATGCCTCGTAAATACTTTTCATTCGGTGCTGTCACTCTTGGTTAGTAAAAAGCCATTTAACAAGGTCTCCCCTGGAATGAGTTTTAATGCATTTTATGCAGAATGACATTAATGACTTGACTTGTTAATATTTTATTTAATGGATATAGGAGCACATTCAATTTTACATGAATGCATGTCATGATGCAGGGGAGGGAATGCTGATGTGTGGTGAGGATGCAGAAGTAGATGTGGGCACCAACAGGGCACAGCGTTTCCTAGCAGAGACTGCTCTGGTTGGGACCCCCCTCCTCTCGCAGACTGCCTGGGGTGCAAATACTCAACTCCAACACACTTCGGTTGGTGCATTTCATGAAACCCCAGTTTCAGACCAAGTTGGCAGCTTTGGTGAGCTCCAGTGAGATCGAATACTGTTAAATTTGATATTCTGCAGGTGATTGTTGCTTGTGGTTTCATCCTGCAGCTCATCTGAGGCTAGTTTCCTTTCTCTGTCTCTTGTTTTGCTGGAGTTCACATCACCCTCGGGATTTCTCCTGTACAAGTCTGTCTCAGGATGCCAGATTTCAGCGGAGAGGTCCCTCAGCCCTTGTCCTGCCTCAGGAATGATGATCCTGGGTGCAGGAGCGCAGCTGCTCTGGGGCAACACGGTGGTGGAGAGCACAGTGCAGCTTCTGGCATCTTCCCGACCCTGGCAACGTTTCCATCCATCTGAAACGTGCCCGCGTGCGCGGCAGCGGTCTGGTTCTGCTGACCATGAGCAAGTTCACAGAGTCAGAGGAGCTGGTGCAGCAGCGCCGGGTCCCCGCAGTGCTGGACACTGGGAGGTGGGACAGGATTCCCCCTTGTCAATCATCATGATCAACCTTGACATGCTGATGGAAAAAAATGAGCGTCCTCGGTTAGGAGCTGTAATCATGGATGGCGTTTCCACCTACACAAGTAATTAAGATTCAATAAGGCTGCTGTTAATGTATGCTGTTAAATTAGCTGCTGAGCATTAGAACCTTATTACCTTAATTTAAAGTATTACCAGTTATCATACCTCCCCGGTCCCCATCTCTGCCGCGTGGCGATCGTGGCGTGGTCCGAGGGCTCGGGCTGCAGCCAGAGGCTATCGCGTCACCCGCGCGCTGCCTTCCACCCTTGCCCCCGCACTGCGCTGCCCAGGGACCTGGTTTCTGGCACCTATTGGATTAATAAAGGAAACAGGAGCTGCCAGCTCTGGACAGAGGGTTTGACTGTAAAACCATTGCTGCTGCATCCAGAATAAATTCAGCAAGGAGAGCATCTGCGAGCTCGCTTGCAGTTAGGTTTTTGTTCCGTGTCACGTCACCACACAAAAATGTAGGTGACCGCTTAAACGCTTGCGCGCTATCGCTTGCTTGCTGCCTTCAAGTACGCACCTGAATGTTTTTTGAAATATGTTTTGAATATGGATGTTTAACTTTCTGTTGGGCCAAATTCTCTAGGTGAGGGATGTATAAGGTGTTTGAGAAAAGTGGGACTGTTAGTATAGCTGGTGTCTGAAATTCCAAACAAGACAAGTGGGTTTCTGGGAGTCTGTAGGTACAGCCGGGGAACGGAAAGCGTGTGTCTATAGCCTCTGCAGTTAACTATGGTAAGCATAAAGGGATCGCATTTGAGAATGCCATACGTTACTTGTTCTAAATGAATTGTTTTAACAATTTCTGCAAAGAAATAATACTGTAGAAAGTCAAAAGAGACCGTTACATGGTACATTAAAACTGTTCCTAAAGAGCGCAGCAGCCCGCGCTAAGAGTTCTACAGCCCTGGTGTTTCTAAGTGGAGCCCTTCAATTAAACTTGAAACGGTCTGTTCACATCTTCATGGAAGTGAATCAGTGCAAAGCAGAAACACGACCGCAGAGACTCTAAAATTTGCAATTCCTATTTTTTCTAGGACAGGACAGGGCAGAAATTACTTTAGCATCAGTGGTTTTACTGTAATGCTGATGCGTGAGTAGCACCAGCGATGCAAATGCAGTCTGGGATGCCAAGGGAATTATTAGGATGTTCAAATACAAAAGAAGGGAGGAGAGAAGGAACCGCTCTCTGACACTCAGCATAGGCAACAGAATCAGGGTCTGCACTTAGGTCTGCATTTATGTGCTTAATTCATGTCAGGTTCTGCCTTACAGAGCAGGAGTGGGAGCTCTCTCAAGGATGTCCAGGAGGGAAACAGGCGTTTAATGTACATCGAGCTGCACTCTGTTCCCTTCTGCAATACCTGGGGTTGCTTTTACCTTGGTCCCTAAAAGAGGCTTCTCATTTCTCCCACAAAAAAGCAGATTTTGAACCCGTCTCTTGCCCCAGGTCACTCCCTTACGGAAGGAGAAAGAAGTGAAAGAAAAAGGAACTAATTGAATCTGCTTTTGTGCAGGGTTTGCAGGTGCGGAGGAACTTCCCCAGCAGCGTCGTGTTCTGCGACTGCCAAAGCCATTGAGGAATGTTTTGGGTGAAAACCTGTCAACAAAGGCAAAGAACAACATTAGTGTGTAAACAACTCCTTGATCTATCGTGTGCTCGGCAGGCTCATGTCCCCTCCAGAGCGGGGGGAGGCATGCACCAGGGCACCAAGAATAAATGCCTCAGAAATGGACCAAACTGTGCATTTTTCCAGGAAATCTGAACTGTCACGAATCAAAAATAGTATCAGTGCATTTTCCTCGGCCGCTGGCCAGCAGGCTGCCTTGGGAACAGGCCTTTTCTCCTTCACCTCTCACTCAAATTGCTGCCTGTCTGCTGGGCTCCTATTTTTAGATTTTTCAGCTTTTCAGCGGTGGCAAAGTCTTGATTTCCTTGTCCTGCTGAGAACTGAAAATACTCTCAGCCTTAAGTCATTAAATTATAATTCTGAGATGCAAGCTGTTAAATGAGGAATAAATAATTTTCCTGTTTAGTACAATAAATGGTGGGGTTTGTATCTCTTTGGACATCTCAGGTGACTGTTTTCCTCAGCCTGCTCTGTTGCACCCCGTAACCCTGGACTCCTTCCTTAACCCTGACCTTCTTCCCCCTTCCCTGAGACCCACGCCTGATAATTCACTTTATTAGAAGGTCTAAAATAACATGTAGTGGGAAGGATGGCATTGGAAGAAAAGCCGTAGTAACTGCCCCAGTGTGAGTATCAATCTCCAGTAAAACCCTGAACTTTGGTAGCAACATAAAAGCTATTACAATTTTTTAATGAGCGGTTTATATTGCATCCATAAATCATCTCCTGTCTCTTGCCTTTTTTTTAACCTTACATGGCAATTAGTTACACACAGTTTGGGGACATTTTGGAGTTGCGTGCAGAGAAAGGTGGCTTTTGTCTTATTGGCACGCTGCCGTCGGCAGCTCCTGCTGTCACACTCCTGCAGAGTCTCTGTCCGTGTGCAGTGGGTGCAGGTCTTTAGGTGAGCAAATGTCTCGTCTGCAGCGGGTGTCTCAGGGGTGGGAAGTTTGATCTCAGCCACAGAGATGGTGAAGGGAGGGGAACATCTCCCTGCTGAGGAAAGGCTGGGGGAGCTGGGGCTCTGGGGCTT
>WTSP01011140.1:0-23825 GCA_025331215.1 Actenoides lindsayi
CCCCGAAATGGCTGCAGTTATATTGGATCCTTAAAACAGAGTAATTATAGCTGCAAGCCTAAAAGTGCTTAGAATCCTAAACTTGGTTTCTCTCCTTTGGTTTATTGATATTTTTAGAAAAATGAAACAAAGCTCTTCAGAAATGCTTCATTGTCTCTGGAAATGACACTTAGAGCCAGATCTTTTAAGTAATATTCTGTATAATTTAGTTCTGTATGTGGGTTTCTTTAATTACTCTTCAATTTACATATTTCATAGTGATAAATTCAGATTTTAAAGAACAAAAAGGCAAGCAGGTAAAATGTTCTCAGCTTTATCCATCTTTCTGCCCCAAACTCTGGAAAGATGCAAGTGGCAGAGGGGTGAGGACCTGTGACCTCTGAAGACTTCTCAAAGAGGGCTCCAAACATAATGTGCTCAGTGGGTAAAGAAGGAGCTCGTGGCTGCAGGCTTCCCTCAAAACTGGAATTTGGAAGAGATCAGTTAGAGTTTCCAGTCAAGGGAGAAAAACATGCTTATGTTTTCTTTAAAACTTCGTAATAGAAGGAAATAGTTTGTATTCCCACCCTCAGTAGTCTTCCAGGAAGGAGTATCAGACCACAGCTGGGCATCATATTCCTTTGGTCTTCTGACAGTACAGACATGAGAGCATTCATCTCTGGGTCCTGGCTGTGGGAATCCAGTGTTCTTTGAGCAAGAGAACTGGAAATGCACGTGCAGCAATGTTGCTGTGCATCCCGGATTGTTTTACCAGACTGGTTGCAAGCTCATAATGTCCTTAAGCGTAGCTGGAGTGGTCAAGACAGAACAAAATGGTTCCATTAATTGTCTATATTCCCTTCTAGATGTTCAGCTGGTTAGTTCTCAGCCCTCATCAAATATGATTACAGCATCTTTGTATGATAAACCTACATCCTCTATAATGCTATGAAAAGTCACTGTTAGCTGCTTTGACATTTAAATTAGGAGTCATATGATGGCCAAGTCAATGTTGTAAGAAGCAGTTTCACAGGGTTTCTATGCAACTAAGTATAAACATTACACTAATTCTTTAATGTGCTGTTATTTTATTATCCCCTAGGTTGTTGGTTGCCCTTTATGCTATGTCATTTTGATCAGTTTGCTGGGGAATAGCTAATGCTTCACTCAATGGGCAAGGCACAGCAGTTACAGTGAGATGGTATATGAAGCAATAAATGGCTTTTGGGGGTGGTGAAATGCCAAAGCAGTGAAGAGGCTGTTAAAGGAGAGAACTGTTTGTAGAAGTATTTTTTGGGGGGGTATGTTTTTCTGTTTTGCTCTAGATAGAAAATAAAACTAGTAAGGGAGACGTGAGAATTAACAAACTTAATTTACATTGCGAGAGTTTAAGTTTGCTGCTCACTAAATTTCTCTGCTTGGCATGTGAAATGCTCTTGGAAGTCCATCTGGAAAGATTTGGCAGCCTGGCAAAGGAGCAACCTTATTAAAACTACAGAGGGTGAGATGTGGAACACGATGTGCTGGCATCATGTACGCATCTGTTTGCAGGGGGATACTTTACATGTGTTGCTGCAGTGCTTTGTGAACATACTTCTCTGGGTTTGCATGCGCTTGAAAGCTCTGTATGGGTTGGGAACAACTTTTTGAAATGGGAATCCTACTTCTTTCAATGTCTGTAAGGAAAGAAGTGCTGTATGTGGGTTAGGGATTTTTTTGGGGGGGATACTGTGGCTGAAATTGTACTCAGGCGTTTGTAACGTATGTTGAAAAGTTTTTTATTTGCTGTTTGAGATCAGTGCTAAAGCCATGGCATCTAGTGATTATTCTTTTTCTCCCCTTTTTGCGACCAGCAATTACAGCTTCAAATCAGAGTACGAAGCCCAGATGAAGGTTAAACTTGCCTCTGAAAAGTATTTCTAGGCTGTTACGTTGGAATAAATACATTTCCAGAGCACCGTACAGCTTCATCATCTTTAATCCAGTGCTTTCAGCTCTACCTTTCTTTTAATAACAGCCATGAATGTGTTTTAATTTGTTCTGAAAATACTTTGGGGAGAGCTAATTACTGTTATCTGTAATTGAGTATTAGAAATAATTGTTTCAGAAACTTGAAACTGTCTTTTATGACTAAAGGAGGAGGTAAATGTAGAAGGGTGAGATAAAGGCCATTATATCCTATGCTTGCTCAGTGACCGTGCAGTAAAATCATTGTTGGCTGCCAGTGAACTTTGAGAATATTTCATGTGAATAAATATATTATGTGAACCTTTAAGTGCAATACGAGCCAACAAGTTGAAAAAGGAAAAAAAAAAAAAAAAAGTGAATGCTACAATGTCAGAATTGTTTTGTTTCTTTCTCCCGGGGAAACAAATGTATCTGTGATTAGTCTTGAAAACTGTTCTCATTTGTGGGCTGATAAGTTTAATCGGTAGAAGCTCCTTAGTCATCTACATTGTCCCTTTGTGTACAGTAAAGGTGTCTGCCTTGTGCTTTCTGCATATTTACAAGTGTTTTCAAACAGTTTCACTGGGGGTTTTATTTTTGTTTTGTTTTGGAGGTTGTCATGGGAGTAGAGCAAACGAGAAGAATGGCTTTTGTAGGAGTCTATTGAAAGCACAATCAAAGGTAATGGCAGAAAAGAAAACGAAGAAATTGTAATAAAATGTAGAAGTGGACGTATGGGCAAATTTAATATACTGAAGGAATTGATTACAGTTTCATTAAACACAATTACCCATTTGTTAGGTAAGTTCCTGAACAGGGCTAGTAGAAGCTTGGAGGCGTTTTAGAGAAGCATGATGATGTCTTTGCCCTGTTCTTAATGAATTCCCTATTTATTTGCCTTTGTTCACCATGCATACTGTGCCGTGTGGGCCTTTGTGCAGATGTGGCAATTATTGTGTAGTTTATTTATTTAAGCATATCTTAAATTTAATTTTCTGAGTTCTTTTGTGATGTAAACGTTGTTGTTTGTCTGTCAAAGTAATCTGGTTAGGAAATTAACAGTCTGAATTTTTTAAGGTACTGATGAAATGTTGTTTCCCTGGAAGAGAGCTAGGACCTTGAAATGTTTCTATTCTTCCTAGTTTACTAGGCAGTATTTTTGATTGAAATGAATACATGTTACATGTTTATATTCAATTTGAACAAATTTAGAAGCAAACTGAGACAATTATCTCAGTGATGGTAAAATCTTGGCATTCATCTCATAGTTAGTAGCCAAAGACAGCCTTGTGAAATAGCTTTACTTTTTTCTCAACTCTGTTTGGTGGAAGTTGAAGAATACAGGTTTGTCTTGTGTTGTTTTGCTTTTATTTTATTATTGCGACTTTCTAAAAAGCCACATGTACCTCTAAAGAGCAAATGTTTCTTTGTCTTCTGACTCTGTGTTAACTTTTACCACTGTGTGTTTTTTACATGTTTCTTTTTCCATATACTTGGCTGGGGAAAATTTTCTACTTCTGCAAGCTACATTTATTTAAGAATGTTCAGTAAAAGCAGTTTTTAAACAGACTGAAAATGAACTAGAGAGAAGACTGATGCTCTGTTTTCACTGATATATAGGACAGACTATTCTGAATTGTCTTTTTAATGTTTGAAGTAAAAATAATCAGCTCAGTTGCCTGACATCTGCTTAGTGTGCACAAGTATCAACATGTATCTCTTTTTTTTCCCCTGTTGTTTTCTGTGAAGTGTGTTGTGTATTTTCATTTCATAGCCTTTAAGTCGACCTTCTGAACATCTGCACTGTCACTTGGATTTCAGAATACTAGCCTGGGAATAAGTCTCTAAGTTTCTAGCTGCAGATGTGGACAGTTCTGAGTTGAACTAGTTGATCTACTGGATTTTCTGGAAGATCTGTCTTTTTTTGCTATTTATCAATACTACCTTTTTTTGCTTTCCATTTAGTTTACTTTCACCAAGGTGCTGTGTGAGGTGTTTTGTTTGTTGTTTTGGGGTTTGGTGGATGGGGTTTTTTTGTTGATTTCTGTTTGTTTTTTAAAACGTAGGATTTCTTCTATAGCAGTCATGATATTTTCCCTTAAACTACTATTACATTCAGGGTTATGGTTTTAGGAAATGCAATAGATCTTTGCAGCTTGAAACTCAAATTTCTTCGTGGCACTATAAAAGCTCTAATAAATAAGTTCACATGGAAACCGTTTCAGTGTCTTGTAATGAAGCCTTTTATAACACCACAAACTAATGTGTGTCTGTTGGAAGTAAAAGCACTAATCCTTTAGCTGTCTTTTCCCAATGGGTATAACAACCTGAATTACTTGAATTAGTAGATTGTTTTGAACAAAGCCTCCTTATTTTAAGAATGCTTTAAGGTGTTGTAATTTAGGGGATTTTGTTAAGATTATGAATACCTGTGTGTTTAATTGGTGGTTTAAATAGCTTTATTATGACTCCATGAAGGGTATTTGTTTTAAGGCATATTAGAACTTGTCACTTACCATTAATTTGAACAATTAGTTTTATGCCTGCTGTTAATAGCCAGCACGTGGTACTATAGACCCCAATTTCTGCACTGTATTGAGGCACATAAAATACATCAAAATACTATTTAGATGTAAATAAAGAAATATTTAGAGCCTATTGATGCTGTAATCAATAGTTTCTGGATTAATCGTTTTTGAGTGAACTAACTTTGTAATGCCTCTATTAGCTTTTGCTTCTGCTTTGAGTGTAGAACATGATTTAAATATTTGAGAATCTTTAAGTCTGATAGTAGCTTCTGCAGGTGATCTTGCTGCTCTTAGCCTCTCGTGGTGACTGCATAGCTGGAGTTTGCAGCCATGGGCTGGGGCTCAATTTTGTGGTTTTCTTTTTAAATATACTTAGATTTTTGTAAAGTGTGGAAAGAAAAGGCTGTATTTGCAGAGAGAAGGTGGATAGATCTAAGTACAGATAAAAGCTTACTTTATCATTCTTAAAAAAAGACTTTGTGGTAAATAGGTGAGAAACTCCAGTGCTGCTCTTTGGTAGGTGTGTGATAACTTTATTTGCTCCGCACATTAAGACACTAAATTTAGTTTTAATTTAAGCATGCTGTGGTGTGCCCTCGCATAAAAATAGGTACCCTTCTTGCTCACAGATACTTAACAGGTAGGGAAGAAAGACCAACAGGTAAAAATACTTGTCCTAAAATTTCTCTCAGTGGGCTCTTTACTCCCATGTTCTTTTTGTGTGTGTTACTCTGAGCAGTGCCAGTTCTGGTGTATCTGTAATGATGTGAGAACATAACCAAGAGCAGCGGCTAGAGGCTGTGGAGCTTATTAGACCAAGTGGTACAGCTGAGAAGTGACAAGCTCTTCATCATAAATGCCTTTGTTAAGGTCTGAAATGAAAACATCAGTATTCAAAGCTAAATAAAGGTGAAGAACTGTGCTCGTTCTGGCTGGAGCCAATTTTCTTCATAGTAGCTGGCAGGGGGCTGTTTAGGATTTGTGATAGAAACAGTGCTGATAACACAGGGATGGTTTCGTTCCTGCTGAGCAATGTGCAGCTTTTGCTTTACCTACTAAACTGTCTTTATTTCAACTCAGGACTTTCCTTATTTTCACTCTCCCAGTTCTTTCCCACATCACACCAGGGAAGCAGTGAGCAAGCGTCTGTGTGGTACTTAGTTGCCAGCTGGGATTAAACCATGACAAGACTGTTGCTTGGGGTTAAATGAAATATGCATCGATTTTACCATCTAGGAAAGGAAAGGTAACTCCTAGGAGGGGGAGGGGGGAGAAGAGTAGGCAAGGTGAAGGTGGTGTTCTTGGTGAAGGGAAGAAATGAGAAAGCAGTTGCCTCCTAAGAGGAAGAGACAAGCCAGTTTATTGCTGGTGGAATGTGAGGATGTGGAATGTGAGGAGCTGGTTGTGGAGGGAGAGTTCATACTGAGCCCATAAGTTTTATTTTATGGCCTATTGGATGTATTTGGTATCTAGTAGAGTTATGAATTTTAGCTGTTATGTCAGCTTAGTTGCCTGTAAAACTGCATCCTCTGTTCCAAAGCTCATATTTGGGAAGTGGTGTGTAGGTTTTCCTTGAGGATGGCCTGAAAGATTAGAGATGAAGCGACTGTTTTATGAGAAGTGTCCTTCTACTGGCATTTGGCTGGGTTTGTGCAGAATAAATTGTCTGCATGAATCTTTTTTTTTTTTTTTAAACATCTCTTCATGCTTAGTTACCATTCTCACAAGTATCCTAAAATAGGAATACGTGATGTTCTAGTAAAGCAAGAAACACTGTTTTGAGCTGAGCTATTTGGTTTTTTCCAAAACCTATATAGAAAAATTGCTTATTAATAATAAAGTGGGATGGGGTTAATATTTATGAGATGCCACCATTTCTTTTGGTATTTAACTGACTAAATATTTTTCTTACTGCTTAGAACGTTTGTCTTCTAATTCCAAAGCATCTAACTTCTACAGTACATCACAAGAATACTTCACTAGGTCCTGTTTAGGGAGAGAGGTCCTGAGATGTAAACTGGAAGGTCAGAAAGTCAGTACCATGTCTGAAATAAAATAATGTTCTTAATCATTAGGGAAGGGAGTTGGTTTTCTTTTTTTAAACTGAAATAGATGAGGTTTACTAAGTCTCATGTCACAGAATACGAAGTAAGCTTTCTAAATTGAGAGCTTACAACGTAAGTGGTTTTTTTCTTCAGGTGCTCACACATGTATTGCTCTCTGCCTTTTATGTCCAGTGACTTACTGGTTGTAAGGTAATATGCCTCACCACCTTCATAGTGGAGAAATGTATTTGAGTAACTGCAGCTGCAGTTTGTGCATCATTTAAATCAATGAATGATCTGTATGATCACTTCCAAGAGCACATGTAAAATTATTATATAAGAAACTATATTTGTTTACTGTTTATACACTTACATCATTTATCTTTCAATATATTTTTTTTCACCTTCTGATACAAATAATGCTGATCACTATATTGTAATAGAAGGGGGGAAGCCTAGCACAGATAACTAGTTGAATAAAATACAAGGTCCAGAAACTGCTACTACTTGGCCAGTTCCTAGAGTGGAGAGCATCAGCTGGGGTATGTGTTGGGGGCTGATAGTGTTGTGTGTGCATCAACAGCGAGAAGGAGGTAAGCAATGAGGTGAGGAAGTATGAAGATACTAACTTACTGAATAGTTAAGATGGAGGTTCAAGGATGAGTAATTCTAGAATGACTGTAGAAGTCTAAATCATTAGATGATCAAGTGGCAGAGAAATTCAACATGAATAAATGTGGTTACGCATGTGAAGAAAAAGGAATTTTTCCCTGTATGGATGATTGATGCCTGGCACAGGTTGCACAGAGGCCATGGAGTCTCCATCCTTGGAGATATTCAGAATCTGTTTGGGCACATTCTTGGACAGCTGACTCTAGGTGACCTTTATTGAGCAGGGTGGTTGGACTAGATTCCTTAGAGAGATCCCTTCCAGCCTCAGCTGTACTGTGATTCTGTGGAAAGCCTTAGTCAAACGTGGAGCCAACTGTAATTGTTTGTAAGTATTAGACTACATCCAGTTGTTTTGATTGGGCGCTGGCAAGTTAGTTTTCTGATGGGGAGAGTTCCTGTAAAAGAAAAGGATCTTTTCTTTATCTTCCGTAATAGAGACAAAAGTGTCACTGATTGCTCTATTCAACACTGTCTGTGTTTATGTGCGTTGGTAGCACATTATCTGAAAGTACAAAGCCTTCATCAGAGCTGCTGATAGCTTGAGCCACTTGTAATATTATGGCTTCATAAAGTTCTAGATAACTTGATTTATTTTTTTTTATGATTATATTTTGACTGTCAGTCAGAGACAGGCGGTAGAAACAGTCTAGGTCTGTATCTTGAAATGTGAATTATGCCAAAGTGTTCTTAAAGTTCGTGCTTTACAAGAACAGTCAAGTGACACAAAGATAAGAAAGTTTGGCCTGCTGCTCATGTGACCCTAGTTTGGGGTAAAGAGTGGGTAATAAGCTAGAAGAAGCTGATTATTTGGAATTAATTAGGTAAATAACTTAATTAAATGATAGCAATTGCAGGATGATTGCTTTACAATGGGAGTTACTAAGTAACTCCAGGTACATACTTTCCCTTCTACATTCTTTTCTTGTCCAATCTTCCAAGTCCTGCATAGGACTTCTGTTCTCATGTAGGCAGTACAATGAGTACATTCGCTGATTTATTGTTATTGTTTTTGTAATAGCTTACAACTGGAAATGGTTATTTAAAAGGAAATTATAATATGGTGGCTACCAATAAGCTTGTTTTATGTATCAAGAGAAACTTGTTATCTGTTAGTCAACTATACCAAAACCAGTAAACTTTTTTACTTGAACACCTTAGTGAAATCTCTTTCTTCCTCTAGCAGAAAATAAAATTTCATTCTTCTGAAATGTTTATGCAATTTATGTTTATGGATTCTATCCTGCAGGGTTGCATATACCTCCCTGCAGCAGCGAGGCACAGTGAAGAGGTGTCAGCTCTTGTGACACAAATTGATTTCAGCTGGGGCATTTTGATTTTATCTCATTCACAAGGGTGCTATTGCCACCTCAAGATTTAATAAGTGATGACCCTGAAAATTATTTTGGCTTAAAAATCATGCACATCTTAAAAAACCCCCCACAACAACCCAGAAGGGTCTTGGGAAAGCTTTTGATATTGCGGGTACAGGAACTGAGAGTTGCTGAAAGTTATGCCAGAAGTTGAGACTTGCAATAAAATAATAAAAATTGGCAAGTTTCTTATCAGTAGGAAAGAAACATCCTTCATTGTCCACCTTTGAATATCTAAAGGTAATGAATTTTGCAAACACAGTACTCATAGCTATAATATTTTTATAATCTGCCATCCTTACTTTCCTGGTACTGCTGAAACTGCTAAAAGCTGTAATAAAGTTGTCATATGTAACTTGAAAATGCAGTTAACATTTAATTCTTTTTTTTAAGCTATTTTTGAAGTAAAAAGGCAATATATTTGGAACTGAGCCAGAGATTAATAACATGTTTTCTTTAAATGACAGTCAAAAGGTCTAGAACAATGGGACAGGGTGGGGCTGAAGAAAGCATATTATCTGAGGTACGTGTTGTGATACAGCACTGGAGTCTTGTACTAAAACATAACTTCGAAAAACGTAACTAATTTGTATCTGAACTGTATATAATTAAATTTTTAGGTAGGGAGAGCAATTTGAGATAGTTTCAAGCTGTGTGTAGAATGTAGAAAGCATTTAATTTTCTTTTTTTTTTTTATTTTAAATTATGCTCATGCATAATAAACAGAGTGATTGTGGGGTGTGAATTAATAATGTACAAATATACCTTCTCTTGTTATTATTACTAGTAATGCGTTTTGGAACTGAAAAGAAAATGACTATTGCTTAGGTATTACATTTGTTAAAGGTAATAGGTTATTAAAAGTATTTGTCTGTTCTGCAGGAGTTGTTAAGTGAGGGAAGACAACGTTTTACAGTGTGAACGCAGATCAGCGGTATTATATTGTCAGCTTGAAGTTGGTATCTGGTAACGTTACCTGATGGATTAATCACAGTGGCTAGGGCAGCTTTTGGAAAAAATAGTCAGAGTAAATTCAGTGAGGTGACAGTTTGTCAATTTGTGGTTGCAATGAACTACCAGATTACAGCCTGTGTGGAATAAATAATTGAAGCACCTCATCAGATGCTCAGGAAGCATATTTTTCCTCATTGCACAGCTTGAGTTGTAGGCTTCGTGTTACTTTATAGACAGAGAGTGCGAATATTAATGTAGCAGAAGAATATATAGTATTAAAGGAGATTTTGGGTTGTTGAATACTGCTTGGCAACATTTAAAGTAGCGTATTTAATTCTGCAAATGATATACTTGCATATGTAATGCAGTCACTTAATACCTCAAAATTAGAGCAGTCTGGTTTTTCTCTATTTGGTATTGGACGTATTGTTGTAGAAATACATTGAAATAACTTGCAAGACTACTAGCTTTTCTATTGGTGAATGAAATTACCCTGAAAAATCATGTTGCTTTTTTCATGTTCATATACGTAAAAGAGTTGTGCTGTAATTGCTGAGTGATGAACCTTATCTGTGCTAACAGTGAAACAGCAAGTGTAGGTGGTAATGCTTTGCATCGTAGTCAAAAGCATGACCTGGGCACACGCCACATGATTGAGCTACCATCAATCTGCTTGACTCATTTGCTCGTAGTGGTGAAGTTGTAAAAACTTGGGATCACAGGCAAGTTGTAGAGCTTGGGCCATTTTTAGTACCAGTAGGACTTTGCTGCTACTGGTGTCAGAGTTAGATCATGGTGTGTTGCGGACCTTTGATAGCACGTTAGGCATGCCAAGAGGTAGCGGCCCATTGTCCCTGTTCGGTGTCTTCTAGCTCTCCTCTGAGAATAACAGCATTTGGTGGGAGTCTGAGGATGCTCTGAAGCTAGGTGAGATGTAGATATGTGGTGGAATTAAGGAAGAGTCCCTAATGAGGAGTAGGTGCTTCATTTTGCTTTCTGTTCTTGAGAGGTAGGCACTTAGCTTGTGTGTCACTGAAAGCAGCCTTGGAGGTGCCCAAATACCTGGTCTTTCAGGTTTCCTCATTCACCAACTTTTTCTCTAAGGCTTACAGTAAAGATGGCTCTTCTAATAAGTGGGGGACAATGATTACTTAGTAGTTTGCGGGAGAAATTACATAGGTTCAAAATAATTTGATAAACTTCACTTGTTGCTACCAGACCCTTCAAACTCCTCTATTGCAATTATTTTCTTTAATAGCAAGCAAGAACTGAAACCATTTCTCATCATTCGCGTTTTGAAAGCATTTTCTTCGTTTTTGGTCCATTGCATTGTCTTTTGTCTTATGTGTGACCATAATTTTGTCCATTTTAGTTCTGTTTTGTTCCCTTGCTGTAAAATTTCTGTTTTCAACATTACAAAAAAAATCATAGGAATACTTGTAAATGCAGACAGAAAATAACTGATTTGAAAAGCATAATAAGTAGATTGGTGTATGTAGCATCCCTCTTTTATAAAGCTTGTGATGTAAGTATTTCAAGCTTGCAAACATAAGGTTTTAAAAAAATAAATGGTGAAATTCACACACACACACACACGACTGTCTGTGGAGGCTTTTTATAATGTCTTACTAGAAGAGAGTTTTTACTTCCATCAGGGTTTGGTTTTTCTACAGCGCTATAGCTTTACTTTTCTACTTACTGTGTTAACACAGAGTTACTGCTTGGAATGTCACTTCTAATTTTGACTGTCAGTTTAGTTCTCAACTTGATTTATCTAATAGAATTTTATTTTTTTTTTTTAAATTATTTTACTTATTTCTTTCTCCTCTCTACAGCAACAAATCTCCTGTTGTAAAACCCTTTCATAATGACACACTTCCTCCCCCCAGCACTGGTACGTGTAGTCAGATCTACAGGAATGCAGAAATAGCTCAGACATGCCACTCTGACAGTTGAAAGCTTTCTCAGTGCTTTCATTTTTTGAAAGCTTCCCCCCCCCCCAGTCTAAAGAAAGATGTCAGGCTGGAGTCTGCGGTAACATAGCTACAAATTCCCATGACAACATGTTACAAATTCAGTGTACATAGTTGGAAACAATTGAAAAAATATACCACTGTAATTTCAAATACTGTGCACTTCCCTTACTGCTGTAGAATGTGTTTTCAGTTTTTACAGTTCCTAGCTGCAAAAATGCTGTATTTTACTCGATCAGAAACCTCCTCGACGCAATATATACTTCACATTACACATAAATCTGGAGTTAGGTACTAGAATGTTGGCTGCCTTTACGTTAAAAGGAGTTATGTGGGTATGAGTGAGCAGTTAGTGGATAGCTGCTCACTCGTTTTGGTATGACTGTCTCTCATTTCAGATTGACGCATGGACTTTGCAGGCACAGGGATATCTTCACTACTCTGATTTGAAACCCATGAGAGTTAAAGTAGACGGTCGAGGATTTAGTAGTATAGTGGTACTTTGGATTTACAGCAGCATGCTGATAGCAAAGCTTGGCCAGTCATTTGGTGAAGTGAATTGAAAGGGTTTCTGGTAATTCTAGGTTTTGGGTAGTTTTCTACTTCAACAGTTTTACTAGGATATTCAAGATAGATTTATGAATAATTTATTTTCCTTGTCAAATCAGTGCTTTAAAACAATTTCCTGATCTGGGGAGTGTTGAGGTGCCTGTAGAATTTGTCAGTATTTTTAAGAAAAACGTTCAGGACCTTGTTGGTGTTCGGCATTTGGATTGAACCAGTAAGTTTTTTTAATAACAGTTATCTGAAATTGCCAATGATAGGAAGAGCAAAGGCAATATATTGCTTTGTAACACATTACTACAGATCTGATTTTATTCCTATTTGCCATCCATAATGACCAGATCGTTGTTACCCTTTTATTGAAATCAAACTTAGAAAAAGAAAACAATAGCTACTCCAAATAACTTCGTATTAGGCACTTAAACAACAAAATTTTAGATTTCTTCAGATACTAGAAAACAAAGCTGTTTGGTGTCAGATATGTATAATGGTTCTATTTGATTATGATTTTGTCATTTCATTTGTATATAAATCTCTTGTTAGCTTTTTGTGTGACAGACAGAGCATAGCTCATCTAAATGATAAAAAGGCTGCAATAATAGTATTTTTTAAGATCTTTTCTTCAGTTTTATATCAGGATGTGGGAGATGTTTTGCAGCACCATTTGCCTTCTTTTCTGTCAGTCTTGTGCTTTTTGGTTTTTATGTATACATTTTTTCTTGTTTCCCTTTGTTCTCTCCCCAAGGTAGAAGGTAAATGTATGTCCTCTGATCACTGTACTTAATTGTGTATCTTGAAAAAGAATTCCCATTCATTTGAAGTTACAGCCTTGTTACATGCCAGCTTCCACTGGTGTAGGGAGTGGAGTAACTTGTCTCTAAAGGGGCTCTTGTGCTGCACCATCTGCTGTCTTAAAATGCAGAAAGCTTGGAATACACTGAACCATCCTCTTGTAGATGCAGCTCTATGTCAACTGCATTGTGAGACAAGTCTTACTACTGCAGATTCTTGCTAATGATTTGATAGTTATTTTTGGCTAACCACTTGCCAATTTGTTTGCATTGTATGTACAGCTTTCCTGTACAAACCCCAAACATCAAGCAAACTACATGGAAGTTGTGAATCTTCATTCCTGGCCTTTCCAAGTAGTGGACTTGTCTGAAAGCCACGCAGCAGGGACTTGCCTCTCTTTATATACTATCAGCTTTCTGCTTCTGCCTATAGGTGTTTTGGGGGAAACGTGAAGTCGAGGGAGTTATGTTCATATGTTCATCTGTGCAGTGTGAAGATCAGCAGAGGAACTGTAGGGGTTTTCCTGTATTTTCTGTAGGGGCTGAAAGCGGAAAAGCTGTTAGAGTTGATTGACTGGTTTTTTGGACAGAGACTGGATAGGAGTCTTTCATGTACTCACAGCTGAGTGTCTAATTGTCTCAGACCCTTGTTAACTTCTGAAATAAACCCCTTCTTTTGGCCATAGCTTTTCTGAAATTTTGCCAGCTCTTGAAGGAATTGGGCTGCATTATCCACTTGTCAAGTGAGGGTTATCTGTGAGACTATATCAGCGTTGATATCTTGCAGTGGAGAACTCTTCCTAATTAGTCTGCTGTTTGTTTTTTAAGCTATTATTGTCTGTTTTCCAAAAAAGACTTCTTGTACTTTATTTTCCCCGGTAGAGCCTCAAAGAATGCCTCACTTGATAGCATCTGAGAATTGCCTCTGGGTTACCATGTATTCTCAATTTGCTGGATTCTATAAATAAACAAGTAGCCAATGTAACACTTGTATTTCTCCCAAAACTGACTGCACTGTTTCACTACTTTCTCCATTTTTTTTTTTTCTTCTGTTAAACAATCAATTAGCTGTTTTTCAGCCTACAGAACAATACATTCCTTTTAGGCCATGTCAGTCTGAATAACATTTCAAAGAAGCCAATGTGCAAGTGGTTTCTAGATAAGGCTGATCACTTCTTTTTAGTCCATTAAACCTTCTCTCTTGACTCCTGGCATATTTCAATATCATGTGCTATTTCCCTGCTCCTTTGTTTTATTTTAACCTTCTGTGTTATAAATGTGAACTTTTTATGTGTCATTCATTAAGTGACAAATATACAAAACTGAAATTCAGGCTTTTGGTAAAATTGTTCAACAATACAAAAAAAAAATCATCTTTAGGATCACTGGGAATGAAGTACCACCTAAAGAAGGAATGTTAAAATAAGAATTTACATGAATTCCTGCAGAATAAAAGATGTGTAGATGTGGTGCTTAGGGATATTGTTTGGTGGTGACTTAAGGATATGGTTTGGTGGTGACCTGGCAGTGGTGAGTTAATGGTTGGGCTGGGTGATCTTAAGGGTTTCATCCAGCAAACATGATTCTATGATTTTATGATTCTGAGTCTCACTGAAGTACAGAATGAGCAATGTGACATTCATGTTGGGAACTTGGAATGAGGAAGTGGATGAGTGCTTGTTCTAAGGGTTATTTTTTACCAGATGTTATGGATAAAAAATGGATAATAAAAGTTTTAAGGGGAAAAGAAGATTAATTCTGAGGGGGTGATTGATAGCTTCACTCTTATGAAAAATGAGTCACCCTTACTAAACTAGAAGAAGAATTTGCATCCTCTCTGCAGAGTGCTCACAAAAAGTGATAGTGGTAATTTGTTTCATATTACAGTCTGAGATAGGTCCATATCGCTTAACGTCGTTTGAATTGCATAGCCAGAGACAATATTCAAAGTTTCAAGTGATGATAAAGAAATCTCTTAGAAATAAAAATTGAAGAGAAATGCCTACTGTGAGATTGCATGTTATTTTGTTGACTCGAATGTATCCTACTCTTTGAATAGACTCCAATATTTGATTCAGCCTTACTAGTAAATATGGACGTTGGAATGAGCTGGCCTTGTCTGAACTGCTTAGGAATGTGGTGGCATCTCAACTTCTGAATACCTACAATATGAGAAAAACCTAACTACACACTACCTTTTTTCTTAGTTTCCCACATGGTCTTTTCTAACACTTTATTCCCATAATAGCTCGTTAAGCTGAAGTAGGATGGCACAAATCAGTAATTAAAGAATGCCTGTATCCATCTGCCTAGTGACTATTACGCTTTGTTTTCTTTGTATCTACGTGTCGCGTTGGCTGTGAACAGCTCAACAGAAGGACTTCCCAGTCAGGTTCCAAAGCCTAACGTTTTGTCATCTTTGTCTCTCACAGAGTTCTGAAGCCTCTGAAGTGGTAATCCTGGAGCGCTGCTGGATTGTGGAGTTCAGGAGTAAAACAGATGTTTCAATAGTTCTCAGTAAGTAAGACATAGCTCAATATGTTTGGTGAGAATTTTTTATTTCTGTCAACAAAAATGACAAGGGGAAAAAAACCCAAACTATCAATGTTCAAGCTTTGCAAAAAACTTAACAAAAATATATTGTGCTAGATGAATACATGAAAATACTGCTTGTCTCTCAATTCAAGCCTAAAAATAAAACCTTAAAAGCTATTGGTAGGCTATTAAAACTAGCTATGGGACGAAAAAAGGTTATGCTGTGTTTGCAGGCTTTACACTCAGTACAAGTTCCCACCCTTTTTTATATTTGCCAAAATCTCCAGTCCGCTTGAAGGAAAATATTGCATTAATTATGCTAACTTTTACCCTCACATGTTGGTGATTCTTATTGTGTGGTCACATTGGAGAAGGCAGTGACTTAAAATTTGCTCATTATGGGCTTTATCATTTTCTGGGTAGTGTTCTAGGGAAGATCTGAAATCCTGCATCTTCAGTGATGGAGTTAAATCTTATGTCTTGTGCCTGATGTTGACACCATGGGTCAAAAAGGACTTCCTTCTGGGTTTGGAGGCATGGCCTTGCCTATCACAGCTGAATGATTACCCTTGACTCTTAAACTGAGACTTCTGTGATTATGCCTTTGTTGAATCCAATTCATTGATTAGAATCATCGGCTTTATGAGGTGGTGATGTTAGAGTTTGGGTCAGTTCCCTTCTGGCACTTCTTTTACAATGCTTGAACATTATGCTGCTGAACTGAACCAAAACCACAGTTGTAATTGCTGACAGGAGTCTTGAAGCCAGCAAACAGGAGAGTTTCTGTGGCAGTGAGACTGGCAGGTTTTCTTTCCAAAAACTGGGGAAGTAGACAGCAATGAATACTGAGTAAGCACTTTAGGCTGCCTGTGGAGGAAAAGGGACTGTGGATATGAATATGTGAATACGTGTGGCAGAAGAAATATGCTTGCATAGTTAAGAGCTGAAATTGGTAACTTAAGAGAGAGATTTTTTCCAAATGAAAGTTTTTGAAGGTCGGTACAGTAGTTAGGTTAAGGATCCATTCTGACCAGCCTCTACAGACATATTATAGCAGAAAAGAGGAAACAGGACAGAAAGCTCCAGGTATGCAGAGCCAGCAATTTGATGATGAGGTCCTGAGGCATGACCAAAGGAATACAGCAGGAGATGGAGGAAGAGACAGACAGGTAGAGGAAAAATGGATTTTAAACTTGGCAATTTTCCTGTGTCAGAGAACAAGGACAGCAGCCTGACTGATGATTTCTTGGATGGAAAAAGAAAAAGAAAGCCAGGCTATTAGGAGCTATTAGTACAAAACTGAAGACAAGTGAAGATGATTTACTGTGTACTGAGTGAGGATAAAATACCTAAAGAAGTTAAATAATGATCCATGTGCTGTAGGAGAGAACAAAATTCAGGAGACAAAATGGGGGAGAAAAACAAGTCTCAGGAAGTAAGAAGAGAGATCTTCATTGATGGGGGCTTGGATCATGAAAAACAAGCTGCAGTGTCACAACAAGACATCTATTGGCCATTGTGAGCTAAAAAAGCTCTAATACGTGTATGTGGGGCTTGAAAGGATTCAGGTGGAAACAGAATAGGAGGACATACCTGCTCACAATGTCAAATTCCTTGTGGCACACATGGAGCGGAGCTGTGCCAGAAGACAACAGAAGCTCCAAGGAAGGAGGCAGAGTTTATCTGAGAGATTTAACTTGTGGTGTGGCTGACAGGGGACATTTTCTTTTTACAGGCGGCAGAATGAAGAAAATGGGCTGGGGGTTCAACTTGGAACCATTGGGGTGAGGTTTGGGGTGAGGTTCGGAGTGAGCTTTTGGCCGATTGTGTTTTTTTTTCCTTGAGTGGTTGTCTGAATCCTAGGAGATGTGAGTAAGAGTGAGAAATGGAAACTAATGGGGATAGAAGAGAATGTAATAAAGGGCAGTGGAGTAAACATGGAGGGGAAAAATAAGGACACTTTTATGCAACATCTAGTGATATTTTGGAGCTGATCATCCCCTCAGGGTAGTGTGGGCACTGAAACATAAGGGGAGTGCAGAAGAGGTCAGGCACTTGCAGCAGATAATCCTGTGTAGTGCTCCCAAAGCAGCCTAGCTCAAAAGTGTTTCTAAGTGGTCTGTGAAAGGAAGCAAAGAGAAGGACTTGCCAGGTGAACTATCATTCTGTATGTGGCTGGTTGCTTGTGTGTGCTCCTCACATGAGCTAATTGCTATTAGCAGAACAAAGCAGACACTGGTGCGAGATGGATGTGATGGAACGTGGCAGTTCACAGAATGTGATTTGTCCCTGAAATGCTGGCAGGTGCGATGAGGAGGAGAGCATTTCAACCCTTCTGTCCAAAATGATCTTAAACGTGCTCACTGAAGTGGTTGAGTGGTGCAACGTCTACCTGCCTTGCCTGGGATCCTCCTCTGGAACAACCACCGTGTTCACACCTCATGCAATGCGGGCAGGGATTGTATCCTGGCCTGGCACAGGAGGATGTAATCACAGCTGTTCAGAGAGCAGCTATGTCTCTGGCACACCTTGGAGCCCCTGTCAGAGGCGGTTGCTCTGCAGGGTTCAGGTGCCCGGGTGCCACAGAAGGGGCTCTGAGGGGCGGCTGGGGTGGCCTGTGCCACACGCAGCGGCTCCGAGCGACTGGCCGCGGGGCACGGCGCAGCCCCGGGGCCCTGCCAGTGCTGCCTGGGGGAAAGCGTATGGCAGAAACAGGAGAACACTGCCCAGCAGAGAGGGGTGAGGGGAACAAGGCATGACAGAGAGCCTGTGGGTGCAAGAGGGAGAAGAGGAGGGGCCGCTCGAAGCATCCAGGCCTGGAGTCCCCTGCAGCTCCTGGTGGGACCCCAGCCCAGCAGGGACTTCCTGCAGTCTGTGGAGGGGCCACGTTGCAGCCAGGGGTAAAGGGTGGTGAAGGAGGAAGGAACAGCTCGGAGGAGCTGCGATGGACTGACCATAACCACCCCAGCTCCCAACCTGCATACTGCTCGGGCTGTGGAGAAGATAGCGGAGTCGGGAGTTGAGCCTGGGAAAAAAGGAGGGGAGTGGAGAGGGCGGGAAGGAAAGGTATTAGTTTCTCCCTAGTCAGCATGCTTTTCATTTGCAATATTTTTCCAATAAGATGAGTCTCTTTTGCCAGTGAGGGTAATTAATTGTTCTCCTTGTCTTTATCTTGACCCATGAGCTGCTGCTTTTATTTCTCCCCCAGCCCTGTGAAGGAGGTAGAGTGAGAGTGTGACTGGGCGGGTGGCTGGTAGCTGGCCAAGGTCAACACACCATGGTGTGTTTTTCATCAGGTGTTTTTGTTTTAAGTGTGTTGCCCACTTCCAGATGTGTCAGTGTTTAAGCAGAAGATGCAAAAAGATCGGAAACCAGGATTAAAAAGTTGCATTGATGTTGATAGGTTTTGGGCACTAGTAAGTCTCTGGGAAGGGGCAGTTAGAGTTGTGTGACTGATCATTTGAACCTGTCCCGAGAACAATGCCAAGTTGACCACTGTGTTGTAGAGAGGTTTGTGTGGGTGAGAGTGAAGCACTCGGCCTCCTTTCTTCTACCTGCTGTTGTCCAGCACAAAATTGGGAATGAACCCAAGGGACACAGGCACAACAAAATGAAATCAGATGTGAGAGACAGCATTCAAACACTGCCTTCTCTTCATCTGTAAATCTCCTGTTTTTCAGGATAAGAGATGCCTTTGAAACTATATGAATTGCATCACTGTGTGTGGTCCCTCAGTGAGAACTAGGGAGGTAAGAGCTCTAACATCCCAGGCAGGGCTGGTGAGGCGTGAGGAGGAAGGGAGGGATCACAGGAAGACAACAGAGCTTTTGATGCAAGGTCACAGTTGTCTAAAACATGGCAATGTAGCAGGGAAAAAAAAACAAGAAAAGAAAGGCCTGTGTGGAGGCGTACTCTTAAGAGCTTTCCCTTTTGCCAATTCTTACACTATGTAAGCCTCTCAACTTGAGCTTTTCTTTCGCTTTCAATAGTAATGGCTTGGAAAGACAGGTCAGTGTGACTTCTTGTTTTAGAGATGGAATAACTGAAGCGTGTGCTAAGGTTACTCTAGCAGACCTAGGCGGAGAGGCAGGATAGCTGAATCCTGCCTTTATTTTAAGGTCGACTGCTGGTCCATCCAGTGATGTGATAGGCTTCCTTTCAGCAAAAGCAGTCTCCCTCTTTGTCAGGGCCACACTTGGTCATACTTTTGGTTGAATACTGCAGGATTTCTCTGCAGTTATCTTGAGATACAATTGCGGTATCGAGATATTTGTGTGGTTTGCCTTGCTTACAGCATAGGTGTGGTACTTATTTAATGAAAGGGGAGAAGCACTGTGGCACGTGTGCAAGCCTGCAGGTATTAAAACAAAGTATTATATTGCAGTAGTCAGCCTGAGGTATGGTATATTAATTTTCAAATGCCTCAGGCTCTTTGTGAGCTTTTGTGGGGACTTACATAAGTTACCATTACTATCTCTATTTAAGTTTATTTCTGCATTGCAAAATAAAAAAAAAAAGAAAAGAAAACCACAAAAACACAGATGATAAAAATTTTAATTAAATTCTTTATCTTGGACTGAAAAATTCAGCTTCCAAAGGAAGATTAACATAGCATCACGAGTAACTATGGGATGATTTCATCACTACTAATTTGAACATGAAGTGCATCGGCATATAGAATTCAGTCAGCTTTGTGAATTAAAAACCTCTGATGTCTGTATTAGAAATATCCTGCGGATATAATTTACGTATCAAAGCTTCCATTCTGCTTTTGTTACAGCATATGGTGGTTGGCTGTGGTGGTGCTTTATATTTTAGACTGGCAGTGGCTCATTGATATTCTCAACCATTTTTCTTTGCTGGAGTGGCAACTGAGAATGACTTTTTCCTAATGTATATGAAAATAGAGACAACCTTCAACCCTTTTGAACTCTATTACTTTGTGTATTGGCATAGGAGGAAAAACAGTGGTTCTCCAGAAAAGGAGAAGCTGTCATCCTGGACACTGACTATGGGCTTTGTACATGTTTTTCTTTAAACCGTGCCAGTAATTTATTTTTTCCCCTGTTCAAAATGCTCTTATGCTTACGGTTCTCATTAATGAAAATAAAGCAAGCCATAGAGTATCAGTCTTCCTGCCACTTTTACATGGTTAGTAAAATACAACAATAAAGCCTTCTCAAGAAAAAAGATGAGTAACAAATGAAAGACCTTTTGAAACCAAAATATTTTCCCCCTACCCCTGGAAATGTGTTTGTTTTACTTGATTATTTTATTTTTTAAAAGATTTTTCATTAAACTGCAGTTGTCTGAAAGGCAAGGGTCAACTCGAGTAACTGCCTACACTTTTTTTGGTGTTACATTTAATAATTTTTGACTTCACAGAAACCCAGGTTTCTGTGTAAGAAGTTATGATTGAAGTTACAATCAAGTACACTTTAAAAATTGATGGACATTGTTAAGATTTTTTTTAACAAGAAATTTTGTTTTCATTTTTAAAACAACTGAAATATCCAAAAACTTGCAGGGAGAAGAGGTGAATTCTCATTGCTAAATTGAAAAACTTGGGATATTTAAGTATTATTACAAAATAATGGGAGCAGACCCAAGTTACCTAATAATGATGGAACTAACACCAAAATACACTTCTGACTTCAGACAGTTGGGTTAGAGTACAAAAGGTTTTTCCCCTGCCACTAGAGATACTCAGCTTCTCTTTGTGCTATTTCTTTATTTGACAGCAGTCTTGTTTGAGCAGGAGTGTTGAATTCATTTATTTGAGCTGCAGAAGTCCTGTGGGATCATAAACTTCATAAGCTGGCTTCTGTGAGAGAAAGTCTTGTTGAGATCACTCTTCATTAAAAGAGTTTTTCTTAAACTGAGCCCTGATCAGAAAAGGCTCTATGAACAGACTCGTTTGCTTTCCACTCTCTGCTTCCTCATCTCTTGCTTCCAGTTGAGTCTCTGGTACTGAAATAAAGAAGAGCAGTGATGTGGCCGAGCTGCTGGAAGGGCTGCTAAGTACCTGCTAGTGAGGGGTCTTCAGTTAAGATGGTGCAGTAGAGTTTAAGATGGAATCAGTAGAGTCGCTGGAGCACTTCATCTTTCCATAACATCAACATAAGTCATGTCTCTAGTTTTGCCTGCTTTGTGGGTCAGGGGACAGGAAGTTTGAACAGAGTTACACACTGTGGAAGTTGGGCAGTTTCTAATCTGTAAAACTTTCCTTCAGAAGGTGTGAATGGCAACACCACTGGCCAAGCAGAGGAGAGCTTGTACCGTCCCACTGCTACATCCACCCGCTGTAGAGCAAACACAGAATGCTTTGCTATAGAGTCTGTTCCCATAGATTAAACCAGTGATGCCTCGGTGTTACCTTTGTTACGGTTTTGTAGCATTATCCAAGTACCAGTTGTGTTATCCTAGTGTCAGTGCTAATCTTTAAAGTGCATTTTGTGCACTAGAATCAGTAGTATTTGGCCTTTCTGTTTTATTTTTCCCCTCCTGAGTCTAAGTAGGTGTGACCATTTGTTTTCAACTGGACAGTTCAAAACTGAACTAATAGTGTGGAGAAATGAGAAGAAAAACTTTGATAGCTGGTTATTTATTGCAGTTGCAAAATAGTGTTTAAGAGGAGTATGTCTGACTTCACACATTTTTGCATTTGATATATGCAAGCAAATCCATTGTTGGTACAAATGCTCTTGGGTAAGGGGAGGTTGCATCAGTATCCTTGCGTCTGATCTCAGAAGCTTTCTCTTTATTTCTGTTTTGTTTGGGTTTTTTTTTGGTTGGGGTTTTTCATTTGTTTAATTTTTTTCACTTTATGCATGCCTAAAGGTCCTATGTTGATTTCTGTAGTTTTGTAGACCTTCTGCAGTTCCAGAAGAAAAAGATAAAGGTAGAACTATATCCCATTTTGCTTTGAATGTAGGGCACAGTAAGTTGAATGTTTGTTCTGCAAGGAAAATAATTGGGTTTAGTTGTGTGAATGTGTTCCCTTGGTTTATGCCACTGAACTTGAAACCCCACAGAGGATGTCGAGCACTGAGATGAAGATTATTCTTCTGCTATTGCAGATTCCCAAGTAGACAGAAAATTTTCTTAGTATTGTATGTTCTTAAATCTTACTTGTCCTCCTATTCAAAATTATATCACAACACTAAAATTAGGAATGCATACCAGATAAAGAACTGGTCTGGTTGAAGTCAGTAGTAAATATTCTGAAAGGGTCAGGATTTTTTTTCCAAAAATAACTTCGGGTAACTGATTCAGCAGTAACAGCATGACAAAGGATGCTAGTGTACTTGTATTTTCTACAGTTGCTCCCTAATTATAAAGCATAAAATGCTGTTGTCCACCCATGAAATACACCTGCTTCAGTATGTTTCAGTACAACTGTAATTCTGCTGATGTGTCTGCCACTCATTTGAGGATTTCATTACATTTGTGGGTCTGTTAGTTTTAATTTCAGAAAGACTCATTTCAGGTAAGTTTTGTCTCCTTGATGCAGTTTGGAATTAACTGTCTGAGCTTGTTAGGGTTTGCTGTATGCAGCTAATTTAAAATAATAGTCAGCATAATGATCTGGAAGAGAAGAGCAAAGATACGATTATCTTTATTCTGTAAATAAACCTGTGCACTTCTTTATTGCAACAGATACACTCTGAGTGTTCTTCTAGTTGTGTTTCTTCTAGTATGTGAACTTGTACTTGAACTTCATATGCACTGGAATAGTATGGGAAATGCATCTTAGCAACTGTTGGAGCTGCAGAATAAAACTTTCTCCATTTGCAGTGACGAATATTTTTCAGGTGTTTTCGTGGGCTTTTCAGATTTTAACTTAGGTGTCAGAGTACTCCAGAGATCTAAATATAGCAGACTGTAGTGTTTTCAAGTGATAGTTTAGAATGAATTTCCACATCTCAAAACTGGCACCTGGTAGATCAGAATACAGTGAATTGTGCCCACTCCTGCTGCATTTCCCTCTCCATTCCTGGTTCCATGCCCATTAAGGGTGATTCAGTATGCCTTTTGTGCTTGGTTGGCAGTCTGATTTCCACAGCTCAGAGGTAAATAAAAATAGCATGATTTCAATTGCAAAACATTTATTTCCTCCCAAAGCAGATGTGTTTTATCTAGCTAGTGGTAGGATATTTCCAAACAAGATCACAGTTCCTATTTACATTTAAAAATCAAGAGCAAAGAGAAGACAACACCTTGCTATATTTGTATTTTGGTTGTTAAGTGTTGGCTGGTCAGACAGTTTTTCCTTAGCTAAAGTATCTTGGCTATTCAGACTGCTTTCATTAAAATTGTCTGTGCTTTTAAAGGCTGAGTGGTGTAAGCAGATGTTTTCCATGCTGGTAATTTTTTTCTTTTTATTTTGATAATATTAGAATGACTGCTGGTTAATTTTGATCTTGATGCTTGTTGCCTTCCCCCCCCATTTTTCACTGGTAAATAT
>WTSP01011141.1:0-32872 GCA_025331215.1 Actenoides lindsayi
AATTTCTTCCCCATGAGGGTGGTGAGACACTGGAACAGGTTGCCCAGAGAGGTGGTGGAAGCCCCATCCTCGGAAGTGTTTAAGCCCAGGCTGGATGGGGCTCTGAGCGACCTGATCTAGTGGGAGGTGTCCCTGCCATTGGCAGGGGAGTTGGAACTGGATGATCTTCAAGGTCCCTTCCAACCCTGACAATTCTACGATTCTGATTCCGCTCTGGATGCTGGTGAGGGTCAGCACCCCACACGTGTCTGTACCGACTGATGAAGGACTCCGGGAGAGGGTGCAGCTCTCTTACAGGGACAAGTCCCGTTCAGAAATAACCCTGGAAAAACCTCCAGCCGGAGGCTCTGGGGGTGGACCTGCTGAGCTGAGGCCGCGGGCGGAGGCCCTAGCTCGGAGGAAGGCGAGCCCGCAACCGAGTCCCCGACCCGGTTCTGAACAACGCCCCGACGGGGGCGGGCCCCGCGGCACAGGCAGACCGGCCTCCCGGCTGGCGCTGCCGAGACGTGTGTCGCTAGGGGGTGTTCCCGTGTGCGCTCACGGGGAGATCCGGTGAGAGGCGCGGCTGGAGGAGACTCCCCGGCGCTGCCGGGACTGCGGCCCGTCCTGCCAGCGGCAGCCGAGCGCCGGGTGACGGTGCACGGAGCCCTCCGGGTCCGTCCTCCTGTCCCCGGCCGTGGCGGGGCTCGCGGAGGTGTTGCCGGGCGCTGTCTCGGGGAGAGGGCTGGGATGCTGCTGCCGGTCCCGCTCCGCCCGCCGCGAGTCCTGCCGGCTGCCGGGCGGGGGCGCTGTCTGCCGGTGCCCGCTGTCTGCCGGTGCCCGCTGCCGTCTGCCGGGGCAGGGTCCCCCCGGGGCAGGGTTTCCCCGGCGCGTTGCGGGGTGCGCAGGGCGGTTTTGGGGTCAGCAGCACCCTCGGGGGAACCCCCCGCCACATCGGACGGCGGCACGGGAGCTCGACTCGCCACCGCCGGCTCTGTGTGGGTTGCTCGATCGGTTCCATCCAGCCTTTGCTGGTGACTTCGGACGAGCCGGGCCGCCGCTGCCCCCCGCGGGATGAGCGGGGGACGACGACGACGAGGCAGGGGCCGCTGGCAGCTGGGCCCGGGGTGCCCGCAGCGGGCACTGTGCCCGGCCCCGGTGCGGGGACAGGCTCCGGGCAGGGCGGGAGCGGCGGGGGACGTGACCCCGGTCGAGCTCTCCGCTGTGCGGGGACCCTGACCCCGCTGTTGGGCACCGGGCCGGTGTGTGGCACTAACCGGCTGGGCTCCGGCGCTGTCGTGTCCGCTCCCGGGGCTGGGGACCGTGCTCCTGCTCTGTATCACGTCACCCCTGAGTGACCACGGGCAGCTGAAACAGGTCGCTTCCTCAGTAACAAAAACAGTTGCTCAGGGCTTTTTTTTTTGCCAAAAATACTTTTAACTGTGGATATTCCATCCTATCATCAGAGGACTTTGAAAATTATTTTTACTCTTCCCCCAGTTTGCAGTGGGAAGTTGCTCCCCATCCCACTCCTGTGCTGATCAGCAATGCCCGTGAGACCTTTGGTCTCCAGGCTGCCTGGTGCTACAGGGTCCTGCGATTCCATGTGTCAAACCAGCTCCAACAAAAGAAAGAGCCAAATGAAGAGCATGTTTCCAAGGCTCTAGAGATATTTCTGTTACGTGACTGTATTTCACTCACTACAGATGGGTTCAGCTGTAGCTTCCCAGTGTTCTCATGTCATCTATATTTAGTTAGTGCTTAAATCAGCACAAAGGTACCTTCTGTCATCCCTCCCGCTCTGAAGAGACCCGATTGAGGTTGCAGGGTGGCACAGCTGGAGATGCTTCTGAGTGGGAGAGAGGGAGGGCAGCTGGCTGGGAGCCTGCGCTTCAAAGCAGGTCTCAGTCTGCGCCTGGCCTGAAATGGTGTTACTTTAAGCACTTTTGTGGAAGGCAGCGTGGTGAGTATGGCCAGGGTAACCTACCTGCAAGAAAAAACAGGGAAAAGGCCTCTGTTTATTGTCCCCACCATGGACAGCTTTGCCCATGTGTCGGTGGGATTTCTGAATCTGTCCTCCTGCCTGCGGTCCCTGCACTGTGGGCTGTATACAGCACACACCGCAGGCACAGCTCAGCGACTCTGACCTGACCCAGAGGCACGTTGAGCTGCTGCCCTGGGTTAGCAGACCAGATGGTCAACACCCAAGGGCAGCTTCTCCATTTTTATGTGTTCTCTCCACTGAACCAGCCCAGGAATGTCACAAATGACTGCTCTGGCAGGGTGCACGAAGGACCACAACTCCATCTGTGTCAACTCAGTGGAAATGTTCAGAAAAGCAATGGTCTGATGTTTAACCTTTCTCTTCTCTGCAGGCAGCTTTGCTAAAGCAAGGTCACCAAAATTTCCTTAAACGATTTGATGTTGTGGTGAAGCTGTGTAGGTGTAATTGCTATCCACACGATCCTGTTCTTACCGCGAAAGCCTCGTATTGCACCAGTGGCTATGTGACAGCCGCGCGTTTGGTAGTATTCTGTAAATAATTTTCTGATGTGGATTATAGAAGAAAACCAGGCTGTCATAGGCTGATCTTGCTATATTTGGGAAATAAATGCACTGTCAGCTTTGTAAAGCCATATGGTAGATTTATTCACAATAAGCAGTTCCTTTCAAATGCAAGTTCACAGCACCTAGTGATACATTTTCCAGTATACAGCTCAGCACTCTTTTTCTTCTTTTTCCTTTTCCAGCATATGATTTGAGAGTGGTCAGCTGGCTGCCGTTGTAGGCCACCTCTTGTCTGGGCAACGCGTATTCAGCACTATAATTAATCACTTACATTAGTGGGTTCTTACAAAGTCCCGTGTACTTCATCATCAGTTTTTATCCCTGCACAGATTCATTTCCAGTGCTGCTGGCTGCTTTTGTTCCTTTCTATGCAGTGTTGCACAACGGTGTGACTTTTTGGCTCAGTTTCCTCTGGAAATGGGGCTTGTAAGACCACACTTGGAGCATGTGTCAGTGTGGCCACCAGACCCACTCTCCTCCAGTACTCTTGGCACTCGCTCCTGCTCCACCAGATTTCACTGAGGTCTGGGAGTCTCGGTGGTAGCAGCTCTGCGTGAACATGGGCAGAAGAAGATGCCCTTCAGAGGGGGAGTGGCCTCATCCTGAGGGAGGGGGCTCTGCTTCCAGAGCCAGGGAGGTGCTGGAGCCTTGGTGCTGCTGAGCAGGGTCTGTGCTCAGACAGAGGTGTGGTCTGCACCCAGATGTGGTGCAGCCCACCCCCATCACAGACCTGATGGGTTTGGAGGAGAGGGTGGAAGCATGCATGTCTGCCAGTGCTGGGTTGCTGTGCTGGTCAGAGGTGGATGGACCCGAGATGTGACTTCTGGGTTTCCTCCAGATCTGACCTTCTCCCAGTGGCAGTAACCACTGACAGGCACAGGCCACTTCTGTGATGTGCTGCTGTGGTCTCCACAGACTAGGTCCTTCTGAGTACCAGGAATCATGGCTATCCCTGGTGAATGTGTGCAACCTTGGTGGCTGTTCAGGGAGCAGAGGTGCTCAGCAACTCTTGCTTACAGAACTTGGTCCTTCCCTGTGCATTCCCTCAGGGTTGTTGCTGTGTATTGAAGCTCAGCTGATCCCAGTCTGATTTTCTCGCTGCCGTGTGTCTGATCTCAGCCACAAATCTCTCCCTCGTGCCTGTTCCAGCTGCTCTGCCCACCTATATAATGATGGCACTTAGCACTAAATAGCTTCAAAAGGCCTTTTAAACATTAAGTGATGAATATGCACAGCAGCTTTCTGAAGGAGCTGTGCGTTGGGGAAGGAAACCTCTATCTCCTGGCCCTCTGCAAGTGTACTGCTACATGTTGCCTACACACATGAGATTTAACCAGAGAATTGCTATAAGGAGCTGGTGTGGGAGCGAGGCAGTGCTGGGCTTTGCGTGCTTGGGAAGAGGTTTGATGGATGAGAGAATTACTGCTAATCAGGCTGTCTGTCCTTTGTTAAGAGACAGCCTTGGGTTTCTGGTATGTTTCTTGATTTTAAATACTTTTCTTCTTCTTTTGGGTAGCTGCAAATTCTCTCCTGAATTCTTCTAACAATTCATGAAATTGGTCTATTTCCTTCTTCTTTCTTCTGCTTGGGGACCTCATTGCCTCAGTTACCTGGATACCTGGTCTGTGAGTCTGGGCTGCCATGATTTAGCTGCTGAAGCATCTTGCGTTTTGTATATAAGTATAAACCAGTCAATACTGTGGTCCTCTTAAACCTGAGACTGTCTGAGCAAGGTCGCTACCATCAGGTTTGAACTGTGGTTTGGTTTTATTGGGTGCTATGAAATGACTTTGGGCTGTCATTGAGCACTGATTAATGGCAGCACACAGAGGCAAGACGAGGTGCATTGATCCTGAAGAAGGTCTGGGCGAGCCGAGCACTGAGGACTCACCGCAGGCAATGCAGCCACGCCAAGGTCGGCAGAGGCTGGGGGTAAGCACCCAGCCTCATGGCTCATGCCTGTGTTCTGTGCCTCGCTGCCCGAGAGGGCACAGCCACTGCCAGTGCCCGCACCACATTGGCTAAGAGAGGTGGAGCATGGGAAGTGCTTGCGACAGGCTGTTGGGGACCCAGAGCTGCGGGTGTTGGTGTCTGCAGTGTGTTTGGGCAGGAGCTGGGTGTATCCCAGGACACCCTTCTGCAGCTGCTGTGGGGTGCTGGAGCGAGTTGCTAATACATGTGAACCTGGGATCATACTATTCAAACGCCTTTTTTTAATTAGCACAATTACTTGCTTTAGGTGATTACTTGTTTTTACCATGATTATGATAGTAAGACCACACACCAGTTGGCATCCAGTTTTGCATATATATTGCATGAGGAATGGGGTGCTCAGTGTTTCATGCCTCGCTACCATGCTGAATGTCCACAGAACACACTGATGGATTGATGATGCTGATGCTAATGAATCAATTACTCTCCATGCGTGAATGTTTCTTCCTTTAAATGCTCAGAAGTCATTCAAAAACATGACAAGAATGAAATCAGTTTTGTTTATTAAATTGGATTAAAGTAACTGGATTCCCATGTGGACGGGGGCAATTGGATTTAATGTTAATTTGCATATTGTTCCAGTCTCATCTTGGTGGGGAAAGTTGGCTGCCTTAGGAAGTAACTTTTCTTTTTTAAAGGACAGTAAAATCTAAGTGATCACATCATCACCTTTCAATGTACATTTTTATACACAATGTCACACTGACCTCACTGCTTATATTGTTGTTATATGTAATTCAGGACAAGGCTTTGGGAAAGGCAGGTCTGTGTGTGAGCACTTGTCGATGTTTGGTTGTGACCTGTGTGCCAGACTGGACTGCTGCTCGATTCATGGTTTGGTTGAGGCTATTAGATTTCCTTTCCCTCAGGCATTTTATAATCTATTTAAGATAACACAGTCGTTTGTCATGTTTGCTGGCTGCTTAACAGATGGATTTGTGGTTTTTGTAATTACTATATGAACATTAATAAGACGTGATATCTTTTATTAATTAACAATTTTCCAGGTTTGTTTTTCTGAATGACATGAGGTAGATTATGTGTAAATATTAGTGACATACAAATATTAGCTTTACAACAGTGGTGTTTTGAGAACTGGTGCAAACTTTTAAGGCTCCTCATGGTGTTGTTCGGTTTGGTTTCCTTTTTCACCTAAGCTATAACTTTTCTAATTATTGTCCAGTAGCACAACTGGGTTTGTGTTGTGTTAAAGGCTGATCTCTTCTTAGTGAAAGTCTTAGGATGGACACGCCTGAAGATTTCCGAAAGTGGCCATCAGTGTAAACAAGGACTGTGTTCCACACTGGAGAGAAAACACCTTCCACCTCAGGATGCAGCCATTTTCGGGAGCTGTGACTGTGCAGCTCCTAATATGGAAATGGGAAAATGAGCTCTGTTGTCCTGGGTGATGGCCAGAGGTGGGCAGGACAGGGCACTGCAAGGTGCATCTTCACAGGGGACACCTCAGTCACTCCCAGCCCTGTGCTGGGACTCTGGAAATGGGAAGTTATTTTTGGTTTGTGGTGGAGGAGCTGCTTCTGTTACCCCGGCAGGACCGGCTGGGCACTGGGGCACACACGGCGTGGGGACCCTAGTCCGTGCCAGCGCCGCCTTTCCCTGAGCTGCCATTTTTACTGGAGGTACCTGGAGCTGCTGTGGAGGAGCAGGTGCAGCTCCAGGAGAGATCGGGGGGATGTGAATGCTGAATTTCAGGTGTTCACAGAGAATGCGTGAAATGGGATGCTGCGGTCATGCAGGGCTGTGCCGAGGGCAGTGCCTGGCTGCGGGGCCGGAGCTGCAGCTGCTCCGTTTGCTGTCGTTTGCCACTCCCTGTTTGTGGATCTGAGACAGGAGAAGCAGTGTTGGCGACTGAATTTAGGAGCACGTGCATGTAAGGAACTTTGAACAGGAAAAGCCTAACACTCTGTGACCCTCTGTTACTGCTTTGATGATTTGAACATGAGCACACTATAAGTGGAAAGGTTCCCGTCTAAAGGGCTTTGCTTTGAAGGATAATGTAGTACAACATATATGATGATGCTGTGCAAACGCAGGCGTGATGTGACCACAGTGCAGCATCACCGAGCTGATGTGCTGCCCCGGGCGCAGCCACCCGCCTCCAGCACACCAGTCCTAGGTCTCAGCTGGAGGCTCACGGGTGCCCACCGTGCCATGGCTGCCATCCCGTGTGGCATCTCAGCTGTGCTTGTGGGGCGCAGGGCCACCCAGTACCAACGGGGTGGGTGTATTAGAGCACGCTGTGAGGGCTTGTGACTTTTCCCATATCAAAATAGCTTCGTACTTAAAATACGTCCTACATTAACTAAAGCATGCATGAGGCTGTGCTGGCTTTCCAGCACTCGGCTGGGCTTCAGGTGTAGTTTATTGCAGTGTGCTGCCAACAGACTGTGTCCTGCTGCCAAGGCAGCTGGGGAAGAAACACGGTTATCCATGGGCAGGCCCTTCACCTGCATTTGTTGTTGCTTGGTGAAGTATTACTAAAAGTTTACAAACTCCTGTGAATGTTGAAACAGCAAGTAGATCACCACTTACATGCACTCCCGGTTGTCTGGCTTTCAGTAGTACAGCCAACAATTGCTTTATTTTGCCTCCACCAGCCTAATGTGGAGACCCCATGCATCCTTCTGATGGTTGCAGAACCTCAGCTAATCCCGGTATGGGTCACAATCACTCCTCTGCCAGACATGCATTTTCCTTTTCCTTGGGGAATTAATCCTGTCTGACTGATTAGCCTTTGTGCTTTCCATTTGACAAGGATGGCCAAGCTGCATCTGGGTGTCCTCTTCCTTCTGCTGCTAGATGACATTTGAGGACAAGCAGAACAATTTTTATGAAGTAATAATCCCAGCACCAAGTTCGTAATACTGTAAAACATACTGTGCTTGTGTTACAAGATGTGGACAGCCCTAGTTTAATTCATACCATGATTTCATTACTTTTTGATGTAGTCCATGCTCAAATTAAATGAAGGCAGTGGAGTAATTGCAGTTCAGAATATATGATTCAGAATGGCCTAGGTGTGCCGGTGTCTGATACTGGCATGCATCCTTTCAAATGAAAACCACCTTTGGGACCATACAAACTTTTCATGTTTAATGCTAATGTAACAAAAAATAGGTGCTAAGTAGTCATTCTCACAAATAATATCTCATCCCAGGATATATGGGGAAACATCTGAGTGCTCAGTATAAATACATTGTGACAAACATAGCTTTTTTCACACTCAAACTGATCCCAGATTTTCCTTTTTTTTTTCTTCTTCTGATCCTGCAGCTGATGGATACAGTTTGCAGACTATTGGTCATTTGATAACTTTACAAGGATTTTTGTGGTTTTGTGTGTTTGCTAGAGTTTTGGGTTTTTTTGTCATTTGTGGGGTTTGGGGTTTTTTTTGGCTGTTTGTTTTGTTTTTATTGTTGGTTGTTTGTTGCTTTTTTTTTTTTTTAAATACTGGGATGTAAAATTGTCATCTTTGCTGCATGGAATTGGTTTTTTGCATTTGTCTTGATGATTGAAGTTTTTGAAGCAGGAGAGTGATGAATGAAGCAGTTTTTGGAAGGCCGTTCCCACCCACGTACACACCAGTGGCAGCCAGTCCCTGGAGCTGTGTGAAGAGCCCAGCCCGTGTATGGTGGAAGGGTTTGTGCACAGCTGAGGTGTGCAGCCAGCTGAAGATGAGCAGTGAGCTTCAGTACAATTTTACAAGATCTGTTCCATGCAAATGCACACAGGAGTTCACATGTCCCCCTCCTATATGGTGACCTAACTTAATATGAAACATTTTGGGGGTTGTATCCTATATGAAATAGTGGAATTAACAGAATGATTTTCTTCACCATATGAAAAAAAAAAACAATAGGGGAATTCAAGAAACAAAATACTGCCTTTATTTTCCCATTCTCCGCTTGATAGATTTAGTTATTCAGCCTCAGACTTCCTATAATGGCTATCTCATGAACAATGTTCTAGTGTCATCTTGTGTCCTCTATCCTTTGTATCGCATTTTGCTACAGCAGTTTGTAAGCACTTTGAGGCAAGGAGCCAGTATTTGTGTATTACATGGTGCTGTGTACATCATCTGTGTGCTCTGTGTATAGTGCTCCAGGTCCCCAGGAGACCTTTTACACTGGTTTCCATACTGGTGTACCCAACCAACACCAGGCAGGCTTTAGCTTTCCACTGTCATGTGTGGCAGAGTTTGTTACTCCAGGTAAAAGCCAAAGGAACAAGCAGAACCCCAAGAGCTGACAGAAGGTCTCCTTTGCAGCACTGCTCAGAGTAGCTGTTTTCATGAAAGAATTTATTCCTTAGCATAGACTGTGCTCAACTGGTTCAGATGCACTGATGCTGTAACATGTGGCCTTAATCCTCAGAAATGGTAAATCCTATTTACTATGTAAGTATTTAAGCTAATTATATCTCTGATGTGAGGAACATGTGACAAACAGTGTGCTTTAAAGGACATTGAAGTCTCAGACCAGCATGAAATAGTCCATGCCTCATTCAATTTTTTGGGGTATTGCATGTGTTCTGCAGTGTGTTTAGCAATAATATAATTTAGTAATAATACAGAGAAAATTAGTATGTCATGCCTAGATTGCCTGTAGAATAACGGGAGAAATAATTCCTAACAGATATTCCCAGGAAGCTTCATGTTTGCATTGCAGTTACGGGATCTGTTGCATGATAGGAGTGATTTGATAAATAGAGAAATGTTTTGGCTTTAGAAAAACTGCTTCTTCCAAATGGCTCTTGTGCGATTAAGGATGCTGAGGTTTGGTGGTGGTGTTGATGATGTGGATGTGCCTGGCCCCATCTGGTGCATTGGAAGGTCTGGGCTGACGCGACCTTTCTGTGCAGTATGGGCGCAATCACCCACAGCCACACTTCACGTGCAAAATCTGACACTACCTGAGCACAATCTGTGTAGGTTTGCACTGAAAACACATGTTCCACTAGCTCAGTTTGTAGTGGTTTGAGTATGTACGAGGGGAGAGCCAAGTGTTGGCTCAGAAGACGAGTGAAAAGTGTTGGCAGTTGGTACTGGCTGGAGCTGCTCGAAAAAAGGGCTTAAGCAGGGAATAGGCAAAGGGAAGCTGTTTTCAGAGCCTGGCATAACGTGCTTAATAGGGAAAGAGTGAAAATTAAGCAAGCCCTGCTAAAATGCCACAGATGCTGGTCAGTCTCATTGAAGATGGGAGAGAAAGCACTTGGAGAGCAGCTATTCCCTGAGCTGGGCTGGGTGTGCGGCTGCACTCATTACTGGTGTGCTGTTAATCATGTACAGCTTGTACCAGTACCAGGAACAGTGTGTAGCAGGGGTGAAGGCCACAGAGATCAATTTATCATATGACCTTTGGGAGGCAGAAGTCTTCACCTGCTTTGCATTCAATGAACTGATTCTTGCATTTTCTGCCCTGAGGTCCTGACCCATGTTCTCTGTGATTCGTGGAGGAGAGGGCTGCAGCTCACCCTCCCTGTGTGACCTGACATCCCAATTCTCTTGATCTTGGTTTAATCCAGTAAATTATTGTTCTTCCTGAAGTCATGCTAATTCAGGTTCATGAGATTCAGACTTCATCCTGGATATGAGTTAGCGCTTTCCCAGCCTTCTTACATGACTTATGGTTGAAAACATGAGAAACAAACTGACTTTGTATAGTGGAATCACATCGACTCTCTTGGTGTGCTGCAGAAGAAGCCCAAGGGCATAGTTCCAGAGCATGGCTGGGGCATGTGCAGGGGGCTTGGGCTGGCCTGTGGCTCAGCCTGGCTGAGAAGAGTGAGCAACCAGCACCCAGACCCCTGTGTTCAGCAGGAGCTGGATGCCTGGATGTCTTCTGTGGTCACTTAAAGGTGCTGTTCCCTGCGGCAGTGTCCAGGGCTTGCCAGCAGCCACAGCCATCCCAGGGACACCTCGGCTATGGTGTCAGATGTGTTCAGCACTGGGGATCATGAGAAACTCTGGGTTCCTGTAAGGTGGGTCTTCCAGCATGTGCAGCATGGGGGTTTCTGCCTAGGGACATCCCTTTTCCCTTGGGGTCATCCCTTAAATGTGGACCAGCCAGCCACCAACCCAACTGGCTGACACCAATTACATGTGGGATAATAGGAGTGTGATTACCCCATTTTTGCCACTTAATTAGCTTCTCAGATTTGAAGTGCTCTGTCTACTGGAATCTGTGAGCAGAAGGACTCAGCGCACAGATATAAGTGCACTGGGAACTGGACATGATGAGAGAAATCCTACAAGAGCTTCAAGTTCTCTCCCTCTCAGAATACTAATTTTATGACACGACCTTCACCTAGATCAAAAATTAGGTGCTGACTTTGGTGCGAGCGGAATGGGGGCAGTGGAGCTGTGTGCAAGCACTGTCACCAAAGCTGCCCCATGCAGGCTGACCCCCTGGCATCGTCCAGCAGGTCAGCACCTCAGCGCTGGCACTGCGCTAGTAATCAGTTAATGAAGGGAAATAATTCTGACAAGTTTAAAAGAGATTCTTTTACCTAATAATATATTTAATGGTTAAAAAAAATGAGGCTAGTGTTCTAAGCCAGAGCAGCAATTAGGAAAATACATTTAGTGCTCATGGATGTGAAGGTAAAATAAATGAGGTGGAGGAAGTTTTGCGCTGAGCATAAAATGGGAGGTTTGATTAAATTATTCTTAACACACTGCTTAGGTCCCACAGAAACTCATGCGCGGGAGCTCTTAAACCTACTCTAATTGAAGCAAAAATCAGTGGAGTGGAAAGCGTCCGGGCTCTTCAAGAGATGTCAGAGTCTATAACGTGGTGGACACCTGGGGGTTTGGAAAACAGTGACAGCTACAAGCTGACCTTTGGCGAATTTAATCTGCAAATGGATTCCTGCTTAGGACAGCTAATGCTTTTAGTTGGTATAAAGGCTCGTTCCTGGATTTTTAAAAGCTGAGAATAAATGGATTTCATGATGCAGCTCCTATGCGCGTTGCATAACAAACAGGTGGCTTGTGGATGTGTTTGAATGATACTGTGTATTGAAAAACTTCTCAGGACTTGCAAATAAATCATTCTAATTCATGCACAATGGGGAGAATGTTGTGGGGTTTTTCTAGTTAATAAAGGAGAAAGGACTTGGTACTTGTTAAAATGGAAACGCACTGAAGATGGAGCCTGGTGAAGGAAACTGAAGGAGGCCGCTGATTTGCTTTTGTGTTTCTCAAATAACATTCCCAAGCATTGCAGGGGGTCGTTCTTGAGCTGGGCCTTGCCTTGTGACCAAGGCACCTGAGATCTGAAGGGAGAGTGGGATTCGGTAACATTTGCTTTCTGAGCATCTGTCTGTATTTTCCCTTGCTGGAGCTGGGATTTGTTTGAGCTCGATGCTCTGGCTTCTCCTGTGGCCACACGAGTGCACGCTGGCTGGCAAAAGCACAGTGTGGGCAGACATGAGCCCATTCCTGGCTGTACTGGTTTTGGTTGGTTCTAACCTTTCTTCTCCTTCTCTCCTTTCCTGTGGGAGGTTCCTTCCCTTCACTGGGGAGACAGGAGACTACAAGCACAGAGGTGTCAGTTCACTGCCCAGAGCCGGTGGCAGTTCTGAGTCCTGCAGTGCCGTGTTCAGTCCAGTCCCCCACGCTGTAACATGGACAAGGAGCTACCAGCAACACAGAAGTGATTTTTGAAGCATGATGTCACTGCTGCAGTGACTCTTTCTAGTCTGTGAGAGAGCTTTGGTGAATACACCTCTGCACTCTGCCATGAATCCATGGCCAGGTCCTGGGCCATGTCACAGTGAGTAGAGTCAGACCAACATGTGGATCTTGCGTGCTGCAACCAAGAGCAGTGTCAGCCACCGATACAGCGTCTTTGCTTAACTTGAACATGTGCTTGGTGCTTACAGCGAGGAGCTTGTGTTCCGGAATAATTCAGTGAAGGCTCTGTGCATGGAGACTCCAGGCTCTTGCATGGCTGATGAATGCTGCTGGCTTGTCACAGCAGTGATCCCCACATTGCTGAATGGCCTGTGGTGTGATGTGGTTGACTGACAAACCCTTGAAATTACATATGCGTATGTGCCAGAGTTCTCCGAGGTTCAGTTTTACAATGCTGTATGTGAATCTTCATGTGACAGCATGTCAGGAAGCGTCCTGGGGAGGCTGGCAGCTTCTACACCAGGAGGTCGCCTTTCCTCACCAGGTCATTGCATGGGGCACAAAGAGCTTTCCCTCTCTCCAGCTTCTTGTCTGAGAGGATGTGTGGTGTTGCTGTGGTATGGTGGTGCTGCAGTACGGTGGTACTCTGGTGGTGTGGAGAGCCCTGTCCACAAGCCGTAGTTGTGGTGCTGGCCTGGCCCCCCACTGCTGCACAAGGTGCATGTTGCTGCCTGGCTGGGGATGTCTTGATACTGTTGTTGGGTATTACCTCTAGCTTCAGGTGCTAGAGCTCACAGAAGTGGAGTTAGGGAACTTGCCCCCCTACCCTCCTCAGGAGCTTCTTCCCCATGTCTGCAATGGCTCAGTCAGTGCCAAGGCTTATTCCTTCCTGGACTATGTCAAGACGAAAAACCATCCCAGGGAGCCATGGTTTCCCTTTGGCATACACCAGATGACATGTTCAGAATAGGGCCTGTCCTTCAGAGATGTGCCTTGAAACGGAGAACCCTCCTTTCCCCAAAGCCCCTGTCACCAATTCCCCCCATCCACGCTGACCTTCACAGCCATGAACCACCAAGCATCCCTACCTGCTTCTGCATCTGGAACAGGGCAAGCCACAGCTCACACGCTTGGGCACACACCTCCTTGTCAGGTCTGTCCCCACGGCCCTTGCTGTACCCCCTGTCCCGGGACGCCCGACGTTCATGTGCTGTGGCTCTTTTTCTGCCAGAACAGGGCCTGGTGCCAGCCCCCGGGTTCACCCTTGTGCCTGGGGCAGGTGGGTCTGGGAGCAGCGCTGCTTCAGACAGAGCTTCCCCAGGGGCAGGGGCGTCCCGTGGCAGAGGCATCCCCGGGGCAGGAGCAGCGCCGTGCTCCGCCTGCCCGGGACGCGCTGTGCCGACGGGGCGGGCGGAGCGCGGCGCCGAGCCGAAACGAGCCCCGCCGCCCTGTGTCGAGCTGATCCGAGCTGAGCCGTGCGTGCAGAGCCGAGCCGAGCCGTGCCGTATGGGAGGAGCCAGCGGGCTCCACCGCCTCAGCGCCCCCCCACCGCCGCCGCATTTCGCGGCCGGCCGCCGCGGAGCAGGGCGCGGGGGGGGATGATGGATCCGCGGCTGCGGCTGCTGACGCCCCGCGCCCGCCAGCCCGCTGTCAATGGAGGAGGACGTTGAGACCCGCAAGATCAGCGGCAGTTTCCTGCGAGACCACAGCTATGCCACGGAAGGTGAGCGAGAGCCGCGGGGCGGGGGGCGGCCCCTGCCCGTCCGCAGCAGGTGGGGGCCGGCTCGCGCCGGTTCCCGGTCCTCGGTCCCCGGCATCCTCCCGCATCGCCCCGCATCCTCTCCCGCCGCTCCCCGCGCCCCTGGCCGCGCTAGCGGGGCCGCTGCGGGTGCCGGGGCTGGGCACCGCTCCCCGCGGGCCGGGCCGGGGCCGGGCAGTCCGGCGGGTGCCGGGGGCAGGCTCGGTTGCCCCGGGGGGTCCGTGCGGGGCTGCGCCGTGAGGCGGACCCGCTCCAGTGACTCAGCAGCGCCGGTCCCGCTGGATTCCCGTCGCCCTCCCGCCGGGGTGGGCTCCCCCGAGCCGGGCTTGCGGGGCTCCGGCTCCCGCACGCTGCTCAGCCGGAGCTGACGGCGGCGGAGCCGCGGCCCGTGACGAGCCAGACAACCGAGAGCCGCCCGCTTGTAGCAGCGCCCGGGGTACAGCCCAGCCCCCCGGGGCGCCCGGAGCCGAGCTCCCGACCCGCCAGGTCCCCCTCCCCGGTCGCTGGGGGGGGAGCGGGGAGAGCAGGGGGCCCGCCCGCAGCCCGTTCCCGGTGGAGCGGAGCGGCCGGGGCCGGGGCCGGTGCTCTGCCAGGGCCGAGCGGTGCTGGTGGCTGCTGGTCTCTCTGGGAGCTGCAAGGATTTCAGAACAGGCTTCGTTAGCGTATGGCTGCGTTAGTGGCCTCCGCAGGTAGCCTCTCACTGAAGCTCTGTTTGCAAGGTTAGGAAATACGGGAAATACTAACGTAATTCTTATTATAGAAATTAAATAGTTGTCTTGGGGTTGTTTTTCCTGTAAGCCTCTGCAGGAAGAAATACATATGCTGAGTTGTGTGTTGCAGAGGCGAGGAGATGCCAGAACTGTTAGACACTGACAGTGTCATAGCCCGGCTGAGCTTGTGGGTGTATTTGAGCAGGATTTCCCGTAATGGCTTGGGGAGTGGAGGAGACACACGGTGTGGCCATGTTCGGTTCAGGCATCGGAAAGTGAGCTGCAGCCTGCTCATGACGCTGCAGCCTGCCACAAAGAGACAGGCTTCACAGCCGGGGTGGAGATGGAGGGACGAGGACCAAGCAGCCTCTGCTCTCCTTCCTGACAGCTGCGGAGCTCTTGACCTCACATCAGCTCCATCACAACCTCCTTCTGCTTCCTTGCTTCAGGAAAAAAATGCATCTGCTGTGAAGCAAAACCAGCACCCCCCAATCCCTCCCTGTAGCGCTGACCCCTTGTATGAAACTTAAAAAAACCCAGAATCCACACCAGACAGTCTGAACAGGATTATTAATACCTTAATTAGTATCTGAAAAGGCTTTCCCTTACTGTTTCATTCTCCTAAGGCTCTAGAGAAAGCCAACGTAGGACCAGACTTGGGGAATTTTATGACTCCAGCACATGGCTAAATGAGTGTTTATCTTTGGCTTAATACAGTAATGGGAAGCTTTGGACACCTGGGGAGCTGCAGAAAATGATCCTGTGCAAGTTTGTGTTGGTTGCGTGTAGCTGAAACATAAGTGCTATGTGTTGACAGCTCCCAGAGTTGGGGGGGTGATTCCCCAGGGCATCCCTGGCTCAGCTGCTGTCCTTGGCATGTCCATGGGGACGTTTCTGCTGGGAGGGGTGACACAAGCCAGTGCTTCCAGGAGGGTGGTGTGGCCATGATGGGTCTGAGCTCCCATACTTCCCGGTCACCAGGCTCAAATGGCCTTGTTCTGTGGTCCATGGAAGGAAGAATTTGGCATTGCTGTGTTATAAAAGGCAGCTGCAGATGCCAGCAAATAAAAAAATGGGACTGTAGCTGCCCTGTTGTGACCTGCTGAGAACTCAGCTTTTTGGTTGGGAGGGATGGAGGGCTGAGATGAGCCTGTGGTGATTTCAGCCTGTGGCACCAGGAGGTCTGGGGATTTTCATCCAATGGTTTCACGATCAGATAGAATCCGTCTAGTAATCTGTGGTGAATTTTCCCAAGCTGTTTGCTGGCATTTTGAGAAGAGCCTTGTGCATCATGCAAGAAGCCTATAGCAAACCCCTCTGTAGAACTGAAACAGCCAGAAGTGCTTGTGCAGCAGGTACCTGCCTCAGCTGGGGTGATCCCATTGCTGTGGCAGGGCTGGAGGTGGTACCTGAGAGCGTTTAATGGCTTTGTATCATCTGGGACTTCTCTTCACCTTGTGCTGTTAAGGACTGTTTGTTCTCTGTGATGTTGTTCTGCTAGAGGAAGGCACTTTGAAATGGTAGATCTTGCTAGTGTGGAAAAAATTAAGGAAGACAATTCAGTTTTATTTTTAATACACGTGAAAGCAGCATATGCCTGAAATGATGCAGTTGGTAACCCGTCTGCTGTTTAAAACAAAAAAAAATCCTTCCAAATCTGTTCAGAAGGTGAAGACTCACTTTGGAAATGAAGGTGTCTCTGGAGTGTCAACTGAAGGAACAAATGGGGTTATGTAATTTGGTTTAGCAAAGTGTTGTTGTCACTTAAATAGGTCTGGTATTTTTATGCAAATGCGGGGTGAGGATGGTATTTCAGAAGCACACACTCGAATGCCTGTTCTGGTGTGGTGCTCAGTACTGCTAATGAGGGAAGTGCAGCCCTCGTGGTGATTTGGCTTGAGTTGCCAGGGAATGTTGAGTTGCTGAGATGCGGTGCCTGTCCCAGGGGTGGTGTTGCAGAGTTCGCCTGGTGCAAGGAGCTGGGTGGGCAGGTTCCAGGGCAAAGCCAGCAAGGCTGTTCACTGGCTCAGACCACACTGCATTGCCCTGGAATGGCAGGTCTCACGTGAAAGATGTTCAGAAAATATGCTTGGTTTGTTCTGCTGCATAAATCCATCTGCATTTGCAATTCTGCTGAGCTCCCAGCCAAAAGTAGGACAAATTGAGACTTTTATGGATACAAACAAACCATATGAGTAGCTTCCACTTTTAGACATGCTTGCTAGAGATGTTGAAGGGCCCTTCACACCCCTCCAGAGTTGGCCCGTTTCCAGTAACTTGACCCAAAATGCCCATCTCTTGAAGTCTTCAAGCTGTGAGTGTCTCCTTTTGTGTGCAGCATTACTGTCCACGCAGCAAGTCTCCAAGACCTCTTGGTGGGTTATAGTTGGGTAAATGCCTCCAAACAAAGGAGGAAAGGCATGAATGCCCTTTGCTACACTCCCTGCCCTGATGAGAGTGACAGTCGTGACCAAGCCTGTGTGCTCAGCAGATTCAGGTGGTGTCTGCCATGGCTTGGCCCAAAGGAACAACACCTAATGAACAAGGGTGTTTCATGTTCGTAGTCACCCAGTCTTTGATGGAGGAGGGATGCTGAGTGCTGTGTCAGCCCCAGGGAGGTGGGTCCCTCCTGGGATAAGTGGGTATGGTGGCAGGGCTGGCTTGGGGCTGGGCCAGGCTGTCACTGCCCGGCCATGACCTGGGGGCATGGCTGCTGTGCACGTCTCCCTCTGGGCACTTGGCTAGTGGGCATGGGATTCTGCTCTCCAGCTCTGCCCCTAGCTCCTTCTGGTGCTGCAGCATCTCCTGGGCTCTGTGTGGAGAAGCCTGCAGGGCTTGGCCGCCCAGTAGCCACAGTTGGGTGACCCTTCAGCATGGAGACATATTCCTTCCTGCCAGTTTGGTACAGCAGGCAGGAAGATCTCTCGGGCTGTGATGGGTGTCCTGTGCCCCAGGTACTGCAGAGCTGCTCTGGGGAGAGCCCCAGGAGGCCTCTCTGGGTGGGGTGTGTGTTTCGGGGTGTGCGCTTTGGCTGTAGATATCATGTGAACGCCCCAGGCCCAGCAATGGCTGTAGGCCATACACATGTGGGTGCTACCCTGGCACCCAAGGTTCCCAACGCACTTGGGGGAGGAGTGGTGGCCTTGCCTGGGGCTGCTTGTGGTGGTGGCCTGTGGCCGAGTGGTTGTGCTGTTGGGGGAGGACCTTGGAAAGCTCCTTCATCCCACAGCCATAGCATGGTCCCACTGTGGGGCCAGCTGTGTCCTGGGGCCATCCTGCCCCACCACTGGGGGACATCTCAGAGTCTCCCAATGGCTCTGCCAAGGGAGCAGGGCCGGCCGTGCCAGGCTGAGTAGCCTCAGGGCTGTGCTGTGTCTGCTGCAGTGAAGGTCATGACGCCCTGAGCCACTCCCCTGTCACCCCTTGGCTGCTCCGCACACCCGGTTTTCTGGGGCACGGGCTGGTGTCCCAGACAGTCTTTAGTCTCCCTGAGGAGTGTTTCCCAAACAGAATAGATTTTGTGGTTGGCAAATCCATCGCTAAACTTTCATTTCCTTTTCCTGGTTTAATCTCGTTACTTCCAGCTGTAACCTCCTGCCTCTCTCAGTCGCTCCCATCCCGCCTTTGTCCCTGCCCCACCGTTGTGCTGCAGGAAGGAGCCCTGACGCTGGTCCCCCTCTGCCCAGGGGGACATGCACGTGTGAGTCCCTCACTGGTGCCTCGACAGGGCCTTTGGGTACCTGGCAGCTGTCAGACGTCTAACAGCCTCTGGGTGTGGTAAGGGACAAGTTCAGGCTCTTATGTTCTGCTTTGGGAAGAGAAAAGCGATCCATGCCATTAGAACCTGAGCAGTTGTTCGCCAGTTCCCTTGGGTAGCTGGGTGTGTGTCTGTCCCCAGCGGTTTTCCCATCCCTCTGCCTGCCTGGGCCATGAGGCCAGGGCTGGGTCATCAGCCCCACAACCCTTCCTGGCCTTCTGCAGGGAGTGTGTTCCTGCCCCGTCCTTGCCTGGGCGGTTTCAGAAGCAGCTGGGGGCTGTGCCTGACCCATGGCTCTGCCACGTCCCGAAAGACTTTTCACTGTCCAGGTCCATTTGCTGAGAGTTCTCTGTTGCAGCTGCAGGGGCTTCTAAAAACCCTATGGGTAGTCCCCAGAAAGCACCAAGGGAGGTGCTTTCCCCCAGCATCAGCTTCGGGGCTGGAGCTGTCGCGTGTTTCTGTTGGCGCAAATGATGCGAGTTGCTGTTTGGGGATCATCTGGATTGGGATTTAATTAATCTGGGAATCTCCTTGAAGTTATTTTATCACATAAGTACTTTGATTACAAAACACAATCTGTCCTTTATGCTTTTTATTTATATACATGTCCTATGTTTAGTCCTCCCTTCCTCTCCCTGAGCCTCTGCCCTGGCCAGGTCAGAAGGACCCACAGACTCGTCTCCTCTTGTCTAATCCCAGGATCACTGTAAGGAGAGCGGTGTAGCTCGGCTGTTCATAGTGCTCTGCGTCAAAGCCGACTTGGGGATACTTTAATCCACAGATTAATGAGAGAATAGATGTGCCTGGGGGCTCTGTAACCTAGGGATTACCGAGATGACTGGGAGCAGGTAATGATGCGACTTGCGCCCCCTGCAGACGGGGCATGAGAGCACCCAGTCACTGGTGATGGTGTCCGGAGTCTCACACCCATCTGCAGGGGATGGGGGTTGGTGTCTCCCCATCCCTGTCTCTGTGTGAGGACCAGCTCGGGAGCTGCTCACTCTCCAGAGCTGGGGGAAGCTGGTTTGCTCCCAGCAGGACGAACAGCAGCACAGAGTGGTCTGGCCTTTGAACTCAGCATTGCCTTGGTGCATGTTGCTGCAGGGGCCCTTCTGCTCTGGCGACCAGCTGCATCAGGTTGAAAGCCAGCACTGGCCTTTCCCTCAGGCGCGGGGCCTTGGGACCTGTGGTTGGTGCTCGCGTGGTAAGCTTTGGGGTGCTGGCACAGGACTGCTCAGGCCTCAGGTTTCCAGATGGGACTGTGGGACTGTGAAGTGGTAGTGGAGGCCGCAAGGTAGCACAGTGGCTTTCCCCACGCCCCTCTCATCCCCTCCCCTCTGTGCCTCCCTGTTTTGTGCCTCTCCTTGGGCATGCTCGCTCCTCAGCCAGCTCCCCCCATGACGGAGAGTCTCTACAGACCACTGGTGTCTCATCAGAGGGTTCCTCGGGCATGTGGGGTGATCCCTCTGGGTCAGAGTGACCTTGTTGTGCTTGTGCTGTTGGCTGTGAGGAGTCTGACAGGTGATGTAAAGCATTTTGTGGTCTCGGGCTGTCCAGCAGCCTTGGGTGTGTTCGTGGGGCTGTGTGGCAGAGGCACAGGGAGCTCCGAGGAGGGAACCCATGAAGGTCTGGCAGAGCAGCAGTCATGTGGGAGGGAGCACACCTGGGAAGCTTTCCCATGGGATAGTCAACCCCTGTGTTCTTTTGGCATCTACAAGGAGAGACTGCACAAGGTCATGGAAGCTGTCAAGGTTTGCTAAACATAGAGGGACAACCTCTGGCTCAGGAAGCCCCTGAGCTGCACCTTGTTAGAAGGTGGGTGCATATTAGTGGAAAGACGTTACGTGGTTGCCCTATTTGAGTGCATCTCCTCTTGTCTGTTGGAGATGGGATACTGGGCTGGGTGTGCTTTTGATTTGGCCCAGTATGGTGTTGCTCCAGAGCAAGGTTCTTGTGATGGCTTGTGTGAACAAGCATCTGCAAGGCTCTGCCAAACCCCTAATGCCTCCTCTCTGAGGAACTGATGAGATCCTGTGCCTGGGAAGTCAGGAGGTGGGGGGGTTAAAGGCACTTGCCATGGCAGACCATGTGATGGTCAGCTACCCTCACTTGGGGAGTTAGAGCAGAGCCCCTGCCACGGGGCTGGGTGGTGCTTGGCTGTGGGAATAGAGGTTTGTGGAAGAGATCCTTTGGGAACACATCCCGGTTGCTGGAAATACCACTGGTGTGGGCTGGTGACTCCTGTAAGGGCTGTGAGAGGTGTGTGCTGGCTGGCGCAGAGGTGAGGCCCGCAGAGACGCACACGCGGAGCGGAGCCGGGCATGTTGACGTGGCAGGATGCTGATCAGGCAGGTTAAAAATAACAGCTGCTCCTCCCGATTTTGGCTGCGCGGCTGTGACCGGGAGCTGGAAGCGATAATGCCGATGTGCTGAGCAGGCACAAAGCCCCAGCTGCAGTCGGGGCCAGCGCAGAGCTTGGGTACCGCAGGGAGCACCGGGCAGTGCCGCACTGGAGCGGGGATCTGGGGCAACCAGTGGCAACAAAACACCCGCTGCCTTCTCATCTCGGTATCTCTGCCTAGCGCTGCCGTGACTCTTAGACACCTGGCAGCCCTGTGCTGTGGCACCTGAGCCCTCCCAAAGTCCCTGTGAGTTGGGGGACTGGCAACTGCCCTGCCCTGGAGCTGGGGACCCAGGGCAGAGCGATCCTAGGACTGTCCTGGGCACACTGCACTTGGCCCCAGCACTCCTGGATGGGGTGAGGTGCAGCCATGGCCATCCTGCCACAGCACCTGGGCACCAGAGCCCAGGCATGGAGACACTCGGTGCGTTGTTCGCAGATTGTCAGAAACACCGTGCACAGCTTGTGTCCCTGCTGCCCTTCCCAATAAAGGCGTAATTGAGCCATTAGAGTCAACGTCTCCATTCAGAGCAGTTGTTCCAGCACTGGTTGTTGTTTCTCTCCTCATGCATTGTGAGCCTGATTTCTTGGGAGGAAATATTTGAAGGCTCTTTGAGCGGTTTTGTTCTCCCATCACAGCTGGGGTGAGGGATGGAGCGGGGAATGGTACTGCTCCTCTTCACTGTGCCCTTCAGATCCCTCTGGAAGCACAGCACAGGTTAGCGGGACCTCACTCAGCATGGCGACGAGTGAAGGGAGTCCTGGGTGCTGTTGTCGTCCTGGACATCCCTGAGTTGTTGCCCATCAGGTTTGCAGTTGCATCCAGCAGTGAACTGTAGTGATATTTTGCATTGTCCTCGACAGTCCAGTGCGGCAGACGGCTCCTGACCTGAGCAAGCTGCAGCCCCCCTGCCTGCGAGGAGCAGCGTGGGTGAGCACAGTGCAGTGACAAGCAGGTGGAGCAATCTGGGGTAGCATCCTTCGTGATAGCTTTGCATTTCTGTTGAGGCTTTTCTGTAACCTGGGTGTTTTCTGTGAGTGGACTTTACGCTTTCCCTGTGCTGGGTTTGAGCTTGTCCTAACCACTTTGGTCCTCTGAATCCATCCAGTGGCATAGTGTGGCCTGGGCAGGGATGGCTTATCCTGGACCTCGGTTTCTGTCGCTAGTGCTTGTGCTGCCCATCCCTGCTCACGCTGGAGGGTGCTCTGGGAAGTTGCCTGCACCTTGTCTCGGGGGTGGAGACTCTGCTGAATTTGTGAGAGGAGCCACTTGACCCTTGCCTAGAGCTCATCTGGGTGCCTGTGAAGGAAACTGCAAAGCAGTCACCCCTCCTCGGTGTTGTCCTCGCTCTGGGTCACTGTGAGACCCCCTGAGCATACAGCTGCCAGCCGAGGGTGGCCCACGGTGCTCCTGTGGCCTTTTAGTGTGCAGTGAACGCACGTGACGATTGCCTGGGGGGAGAGATGGGGCTGTGACCTTTGGCTGTTGGCAGTGGGAAGTGTGGCCCTCCCTGGCACAGCAGGCCCAGGAGCAGGCAGGTGGCTGTGCCATTTCCATGGGGTTTCTAGTTTGTTTTGTTTTCCAGTCCTTAACCACTTAGGCCTCCTGCAGTCAAGCACACGGTGCAGCTTTGCTCGCTTTGTTTCATGGCCAGCTTACAAAGCGCTTTGAGGTGCGATATGTGCCTCAGGAAGAAAGGAAGATGCCAAATGGGACAGGAGCTGGTGGGAGGCTGCGGGGGTCACAGGAGTCCAGGCAGCAGGGCTGGGGCAGAGAGTGGAGTCATTTCCAGGTGGCTGGTGGATCCGGAACTGCCTCTGGCAGTGCTGGTTGTCTGTATCACACAGAATTGTTCTGCAGCCTTTTTGTTTCCGTTAAAAACTATATCCTCACTTGCTCGTGTGCAGCGCGTCAGCTGTTCGTCAGCGTGCGGTGGACCACCTCCTCACGCTGCGCTGAAGCGGATCCTGTGAATGGAAAGGTAACCGGAATAGAAACCAGAAACCAAAATAGGTGGCTAATCTCCCGTTTCGATCTCCTCCATCCTGCATTTCAGCTGATTCCCTGGTGCAGTCATAAAACACAACCATTATCTCAGCTCCCCGAGTATGCAAACAAATTGCTGTGATTTTCCTACCCGTGGATCGGTCTGTATCCATATTCTCTGAATAACAACAAAACGTTAATGGAGATAAAGACTGTTATCTCCCCCATGTCTATTTTGTCATTGGAATAACAACTTTAAATATTAAGAGTGCTGAAATTTACAGATACCAAGCCTGCTCAGCAAAAATAAATCATGTTCCATGGTGCACATTACTATCTATTGCTGCTGTATTATCTGAAGCCAGAGTGGGTGTTAACCCTGTGATTACATCCTCAAAGGGGATTTTAACTGATTTTGTAGTTTAAAAATTCTTTTGACTGCCTGGTTTGGTCTGCAACTCATTTTAGGATAGGGGTATCGAAGTGGAAATTGTCCAAAATGCTGATAACAAGATGTATGGCAACAGGAAAAGCCCCAGATCTGAAAGAGCCACTGTTTCAGCTGCAGCTTCAGTGACCATGGTCCCACAGAAGTGGTTTCCCCAGTGTGGTCTTTTCCAAGGTTTTATAGGCTTTGGAAGACCACTGGGAATTTTAAGCTTCATCTTGGTGTTTTCATTCTTGATATCAAAGTCTTTAGTGACGTACACATTGATAGCCAGATAAATGTATTTCAGCTGTTGTTGTGACCTGGGCCGGTGTGGCCCTGTGGCCAGGACCTCTTTGGGTAGTGCCCTGCCCTGGCCCAGCCCTGGCACTCTGACCACCCTCAGGATTGGGATGGTGCCCTGCTGCAGGAGCACCCTGTGACGGCCAGTTTGGGACTGGTGTGCTCTGCCCAGCGCCGGATGCTCCAGGTGTCCCTTGGTCAGCCCAAGGTTGGTGCTGCCAGCCGTGGCAGGGCCAAGGGCAGTGGTCAGGACCCTGGCCACTGTGGCCTCGCCAGGCAGGCCTGAAATGAGCCTTGGTGGTCAGATGTGAGGCATTTCCTTGTGTTCTCTTCGTTAGCTCTGTGAGTAAAGGAGAAGTGACCTGTCTGATGAGCCCAGGTGCTGGACCAAACACCGAGTGCCAGCTACTGACAATTCATTTCTGCCGCCAGTCTGGCTGCAGTTAGCAGCTGATGAGCAGTGTTAGCTGGGGTGACAGATTGCTTCACTCACAAGCTGAGTAAATTTTACCACGTGAGATGGGGAGGGAGGCCAGGGGATGCAAGAAGCCATGCTTTGTGTACAGCGCACTGATGAGTCTGTCTCACCACAGAGCTCTGACCGGTGGGCACCAGATGCTGGCTGGCACGGGGGGGAGGCTGTAGCTTGTTTAGCACCTGGCTCCTGCCCATACCACTCGCTCAGATGCGCGGTGCAGAACACCAAGTGCTTGTACGCTGATGCTCGTGGTGCAGCTCCCACAACGAGCGCCAGGAAGAGTGTCCCTCTCTTAGCGTGGTGTGTTGGGGGCATGGCAGCCCCGCAGAAGATGCCTTGAGAGCTGCAGTGTGTGGATGTGGGGCTGCTCAGCCAGCACGGAACTGCCTTCAAGAAAATGAGCTCTGCTTCCTTGGGGCCCCTGTTCTGTTGCTGTCTGATGTGATGTCCTAAAAGTGGGGTATGTGATGTGACCCTGTCGAGAGATCCCGCTGCTGGTAGTTTGGCTATTATTCTGGTTTAGAAGTTGTGATAATGCTTGATAGAGCAGTGAACGACCCAGATGCCCCTTCAGCCCTTCATGCATGTCCCCAGCTCCCTTGTGCAGGGCTCAGAGAATTTCTTTCTCTTTAACCACTTCATTTTAAGGGAAGTGCTTTGATAACGTTCTGATGTAAAATGCTGTTGTGGGTCCTTGGTGCAGATAGCTGGGCTGTACAGCTCTGAGGAGCTCTCTGAATGTCGGGATGAGAGCTTCACAATGAGAAAATGGAGCACACTTGATGTTTCCCGAGTGAGCAAAATGGCTTTTGTGACTGTTGTTGGTCTTTATTCTGCTGAGACAGCAAGGTTGTCCACAGGAGGGGGAAGGTTGTCACCCAACCACCTGCAGCAGAAGATGATCTTAAGCAGAGTGTTTTAGGGGGGTGCATAATTCACATGAGATGTAAGAAAAGGGAGCTAAACATTTCACACTTTAAATTTTCTGAACACTTACTGGTAGATAAATATACACTGAATTCCTTCCTGGACCTATGTGTCTCAGCCAGTTTCCACCTGTCTGGCAGGCAAAGGAAGCCTCCGTTACAAGCAGATTATTTTGTGACTCCTGACTCAGTCCCCTTGAATTTACTGTCCCAGAGCAGAAGATGGGGTCTGCTGCTGGTCAGATGTTGGCAGAGGTGAGAGCTGCTCTGACTTCAGCTGACAAGCTGTCCATGGAGACATGTGCCTGTGTGGGTTTGGGGGAATGGAAGAGGGAGAATTGGAGAGGTGGTTTCTGAGAGCCCTCCCTCAAAATCCCTAAATAAACTTGGCCTTGGTTGCAGTAGGCTGACAGACCCTTAATTATAATAACAGTGTGAGCAGTGTTGTTTTGTAACTGGTTCCCCACTGAAAATTTCTGGCTAGCAGGAGTGGTGTGCCAGATGTCTGCTTGTGATTGCTGCTGGTTGTGCAGATCGGTGCGGGGGTAACACTCTCAGCTGGAGGAGACAAATAATGCAGGTGTCCAGGGGTGGCTTGGTTTGTTTGCCCAGTTTCTTGGCAGAAGATGGAGCACCATCACGTAGGCCTGTCAAAATCTTTGCAAGCGTCTCTGCAGCAATTACCTTCTGCAAAAAGTCGTTACCTTAGGAGGCACTGGAGTGAATGGGGACTTGCACATCTCCACATAGTGATGTGCTGCTGAATTCTGGTTAAGTTTTGGAGGAGGTGTCCTTCCCCCCCAGCCTTAGTTGTGATCTCTGGGCTGGGGGTTCTTGCAGCCCCCAGACCCAGCTGATTTCAGCCTACTGAGACATATCCACATGAGGAGTGTGGCTGGAGTCATGCGGCCATGGGATCCTGACTGCCCTGGCAGTGCCTGTGAGTCCCAGGAGTTTTTCTGGGTTGGGAAATGTGCTGAACAAGGCTGTGAGCTTGTGAGTTTTACATCTGCTGTGCTCTTTGTGTCAGAGTAGAAAGCAGCCTGAGGGCCGGGTGGTGGGAGAGAGCTGGAGGCAGGGTTGTTGTGAGGAGTCTCTGGGCTGTTGCTAGCAAGCATATGAGGCTGTAGTGAGAAAGCTAGAGAGAAGCCACCTCTCATCCAGCCTGGCCCAGCACCGGACGGACTGTCGCGCTGCTGGCACCCTGAAGGTATCTACTGGTTTGTCACATCCAGCAAAGTGCAGCTGAAAGCCCCTTTCGTCCAGTACCAGCTGGGTCTGGGTTTCCCTGCAGCCAGAGAGGTTTGGTGATGGATCTTAGTTCATATTGTTATTTGACACCTTGATGTAATATTTTCATTAGGAGTCCTGCAAAATCCAGCAGCTTGGTGTTATTGATGGAGTGCCCCCAGCTAATGACAGGTTATTCAGCTTTTTTGAAGCAATGGAAGTATTGAAGAAGCATCCTTTATTAGTTGTCAGGCATAAAAATAGTCCAAGGTCAAGACTTGTGGCACTAACTGGGTTTGTTCGACCAAGATTGTGTCTGCAATGCTACACAGAGATCCCCTCATAGCGAGGGCTGTCCCTGGTGACAGGGGAGCCAGATCCATTTCTCCCTACAGGTCATGAGATGATCACAGCTCAGTGTCACCATCGGTGTGGTGCCCAATAGGTGGCAATTCCCTCTGCTGGGATCCAGCTGGAGTCAGGCACTTGGGGATCTGAATCCAGCTGCAGTGTAGATGAGAGAACAGGGGCTCTGGTTCTCGCCCAGCCCTCCTTCACCAGCAGGTCTCAAAGCACTTCATAAATGAGATGAGGTTTCTTGCTTGTATTGTACAGAGGGATTTACTAATCCTTACCCATTAGTGCTCTTCCAGGATGGGCACTGGTCTTGGCATCGCTTCTTTGAAGCTGTAGCTGAAGTCTGCAGTGTTACCTTGTCTGTATGGGGCTCTTAAGAGGAGACAATGAAGTCTTGTCATGTTTGGACATTTGATCTAATGTAAGAACTTTCTAATTAGGATGTTCATGAGTTAATCACATGTGACACTTTTTCTGCTCCCTGCTGCAAGCCTGAGATGTGTGTGAGGATGTGGGGAAGTGGATCATCCTTTTTTTGGCTTTGTGTCACCCTAATGCATTATCTCCATCTGGTTGTCTCCTCCCCCCTCGTGTCCCTCAGCTGGAAGCAAGCATGTACCAGTGGCTATTAATAGCTGAATCCTGCCACAGTCTGCTGCTGCAGATGGGATTCTCAGCTTCTGACGCCTAAACTCATTAAAAACAAAGCAGAACGCTGTGTGGGCCTTAATACAATTAGCCTTGCTATAAGTGCGGTTCTTGGGGCCAAGCGGTACCCTCAGTTTCTGTGTGAAGGTTGCCCATTAGTGTCCTGGCCCGCAGGTCCCGGCCAGCACATCCCCTTGTCACTCGCTCGTAGCCGCAGCACTCCATCGCCAGCACTCTCTGTCCATCTGTCTGTTAAATACTGATGCGAGGTCCTGGTCCCAGAGCCTCTGGCCGTGCAGTCCTGATGTGCCATGTGGTTTAGGCACCAGGATGGGAGAATTGTTGCTGTACAGCTTGTCTGTGTTGCTCGAGGACACTGGTGGTGGAGGGATTTGACTTGTCACCTTTCCTACCATCTCCTTGAAGAGCTAAAACCACTTAGAGTGCAAGTTGTCCTCCTTGCACAAGGGTTTTCTGTGTGGCAGGTAGATGCCATCTCTCCCTTTCTGATGGGGGCATTTCATCTGCAGGAGGAGGCAAAAGGACAGGGGAATATTCACAGGCATTTCTGGGATGCCCTTTCTCAAGGGGTGAGCAGCTGCAGATGCAACACCCTGCACAGCTGAAGGCGGTCAGTGTGTCTTTCCTTGCCACCTTGTGTACCCATGTGCAGTCGAGCACATGGGTGACACGTTTGTCATGGCCAGGAGTTAAACCTGCTCCTGCTTGCCAGGCTTGGCACTAACCAGGAGGAAAAAGGGAGAGAAAAGGTGAACCTCCTTCGCCTGGGAGCAGTTGGGAGTGTCCCTAGGACAGCTCGGATGAAGCAGGTGGAACTCCTGTGGCAGGATCCCAGGCAGGTTCCTGTCCCTGTGGGTGGATGCACAGCCACTGTTCTGCAGTTCATCTGCAAAGCAGAAGACCTGGTATTTCCCTGCCTGGTGTGTAACAGGTATGAGGTTCCAGTACAACAGTCCTGAGTTACAAAAGCTGGAGAAGTGAGGCTCTTGAGAATGTGTTCCTTAAAGGTATTCTGTGAAAACATGGAAAATCTATGATCCCATGGAAATCCTTCCTGAAGGGGAGTCAGAAGCATTGCCGAGTAACTGGTAACGTTCATTTCAACAGAGTTTCACCTACTGGGCCTGTGAGCTTCGCAGAGTTTCTGTGGTGTATTATTCACTGCGAACAGGAATAGCTCAAAATACAGATGTGATCTGGAGTCAGTCTGTGGTTTGGGCAGCTCTCCTGCAGGCATTGATATGTCTAATCCCAGACTGAGAACTCTGCTAAAATTCCTGCTAAAACCAGGACATCTGCCTTCTCAAATGGTAACCTGTGTGTTTTACTGCTAAAGGTCGGTTTCTGTTGCTGGGACCCCAAACCTTACTCTTGCCCTTTTCCTTTTTCACTCAAACCTGCCCTTCCCTGGCTCTCCAGCTCCTCGCAGGGCAGGTGTTTCCAGCGATGGACCCGCCAGTGATGGAGCAGCAGGAGCGGGGTGTGGGGTGAGACAGGGACCTCCTTTGGCAGGAGGGGGGACTCTGCACAGAGCTGTATTTAGAAACTGCCAAAGATTGCTCCAAATTGTGCTCACGTCTGGTGTGCTTCCCCTTGCCAGGAGCCCACACAGCCCTGGGAACCAGCTCTCTGTTTCTTTAAACCAGGCTCTGTTTCTTTAATAGAGAGAGCTCTGCTTTTTCTTCAGCGAGAAACCTGCTGTTAAAGCTGTGTGGTTGTTTTCAGATTCGCTTTACCTCCCCTAGCACTTTTTGGAGGGAGGCGTCTCCTTAGGGATGTTCGTGTCCCTGTGCACAGGAGGTGTCCGTCCCCATGGGGCAGGGGGTCCTGCCCTGTCTCTCCTCTTGCTAGGGATGGGTGAAGTGTCCTGCCCAAAGTCTTTGGTGTGTTTATATGCCATGGCTTGGCTGCGGGCAGCGATTGCCGTGGTGAACGTGGCCGGTGCCAGTGTTCCTCTCAGAACAGGGGCACTGCAGCTGCCCGCGCTGCCTTGTGCTCTTCGTTTGCACGGTGCTAACACAGCCAGGCTGGAGAATATGGAGCTGTTCACTTTGCTGGCTAGAAATGACCATCATGACTCCAGACAGGAGATGTGCCCTGGTTTGAAGTACCTCAGTGCAGCTGAATTCCTGACTTTTGTGGCACTTTGTTCTCTAGCTTTTGAGAGCTGCTGCCTCACCAAACCTCTTTCTTTCCTTGCAATCTGTTTCTGACAATGTGCGAAGTTATTGACAAGGTGATGAAATCTGGTGGACTAGGATTTGCCAGGAAAAGAAGGCTTTTTCCCTCTGCATATGCAGGCTCAGGCCTTCCGATGAAAGCATCCCCCCCTCCCGTGGATGATGCACAGGTTCAGAGCAGTGGCCACAGGCAGCGGCCACCAGGCTGGTGGCCTTGTGGCCTGCGGTCCAGCAATGCCTTCTCAGTGCATGGGCAGGTCTCAGAAGAGATGTGTGTGATAATTAGCACAAGAAAAATACACTGAGATGTCGTCCTCGCCCAGTCACTCCGTGCTGTGGGTGCCCCAGCCCAGTTGCTCTGTGGGCATTGGGGCTGGTGCAGTTTAAATGGTCCCTCTGCGTCGCCGTGTGCGGAAGGGAAAGCGTCTTGTGAACATTGCCCTCAATTACCTGCATGCTGAGAATGCCAACAGACAGCTTGGCTGTGGTGTCAGATTGAGCTTTTGTTATGCTCTCGGCAGTGCTGTTTGGAGGCTGGAAGGCTATTTTAGGTATATTTAATTACAGGTTTTTCTTGCTTAGCAAATAGCTGCTGGTGCAATTATTAACCTGTAGTGAAAAATGTTGAAGCAGATGGAAAGTATTCAAGGCATTCTTTTGTCCCATCCCCCTCCAAAAGATAGGGAAAATGATATTTATACTTATCAGCAGGCATTGTTTTCTGGCTAGCAGGGTTTGCAAGCAGTTTACCGTGTGTGTTTCTTTTACTTTCCAAAAGCCATTGATTTTTGCAGTATTGCAATTAGAAAACAAGAAGCTTATAAAATGATGTTATTCTTGTATTTTAAAATGGAGTTTCAGTCTCCTGCTGTCTTTTTATTGGTTTCCCCCCTTTCCAGCCCTGCTGAATGTTGCTGGAGTCAACATGTTGTAATTGGCCTGTGGAGATCCGGGTCCTGCTGGTATCACTTAAAACCCAAAGGGCTTTGCCTCAATTTCGCCGTTCTTGGGCTTCCCAGGTAATAGAAGCTCACACACTCCTGAGCGGCTCATGCTGCAGCCGTATTGACTGGCAGCACTTGCCTAATCATTTCCTGTAATTAAATTCTTCACTAGGAAAAAAGTTAATCTTCTCAGAGCATGTAAAACCTGACCCGCAGCCTGAGCAGGCAGAAATGCTGTTGTTTATAGGCACCTTTATCCAAGTGTAAAGGGTTCGTTCCCAAACGAGAAGCAATTAGTGTAATTAGATATTCCTTGTCCTGAGCCAAGGATATATAATAATAAACCAACTGAAACGGCAGCTTTCCACTGAAGATCTTACAGATTTTCAAGGTGGGAAGGGATGTTTTTACGTGTTCCCGTTGCCCTCTGGCAGGACACAGCTCCGCTCAAGCCCTGTCCAGCTGATAGGGTCATCAGTTCTGCCTGTCGCTGCTTGGAACTGACATGAGGGAGTTTGTAGATTTTTGTAGAATTTTTTTTACATTAACGGTTTTTCCAGCCCTATGGTGCTCAATAAGTTTGGCATAGAGAAATCAAAGAGACTTTCTCCAACTCTTTTTCTCTGTGTTTGCGTAAACACATTAATAAGCTAATTGACCAAATCCTTGCTGGCTGGCGGAAGCATTAAGCTTGCTGTGGGTAGCTAACTTGAGCCATATGGTTTGGTCCCAAGGCTTCTTTGGGTTTTTAGAAGAGGTTCAAAAAGCACCTATTTGCATCATCTTGAAACATTGACATTCCAAGCGCAAATAGTTTTGCATAATTTATTACTCTCAATGTAGCTTTGCTCATACTCCTAAGTTCAACTTCAAAGTACTGCATCCTCACTCGTAATTATTTATGTGCAGCAAACAAAACAACATTAAGTGCCATCCCAGCATTGCTCTGTTTTGTTTGGTGGAGAAACTCAAAAGTTCTTCTGTTGTTGTAAATTTTCGTGTTCATTTATTAAGAGCCAGAGTCAGAATAAAAAGAACCTTTCCAACAGCCATTAACATTGGCCTTTCCTGGAACTTGGACCGATCAAAATCAAATGCTTATGGAAAGAAACTCTGTGTTACCCGGATGATGCCACGTACTTGCCATCAGCTGTTCAGTTTGGACAATTAAGGTGTGTTTGTCAGTTCCACTTCTGTTTAGAGTGAGATCCACTTGCCAGATCTCACAACCTGCCTCAGCGCAACTACATTTTGCTGCAAACAGTGTCAGGGAGTTTCCCATATGACAAGACTGCTACTCACTTCCCCCAGTTTATTTGACCTCCAGCACTGGGAAGGCACTGTTCACCTTCAGAGACTCACAGCTTAAAAGGGTCAGCTTTTGCCTCACTTCCTATCTGGGAGGTGGCCCGTGGCTCTGGGGTCCTCGTTGCTCCTGTGGCTTGTTAGCAACGAGGAAGCTGCTGCGGGGCGTGTTGGGTGGAGAGTGGGGAGCGGTCCCGTTGAGGCAGTGGTGGGGTGGTAGGGAGGTCGCCCTGTTACCTTTGCAGCAAATAGTATAATATCTAAAATCAGAAATGTGGGCGAAACGTGCAAAAATGCCCTGGTAGGCAGAGTGTGGGGAGTTCCTTAAAGCAGGACTTCACCATACCTGCTTTACTTGTGAAATCTGGTTATTAGGTTCCCCTCATCACGATCTTGGGTCTCCTGCCGATCGATTCTGCCGTAGCTAATGGGTGATCATGGAGAGCAATGGGGACTTGCTCTCGCAATCTGTATCCCTCCATTGTTGCGTGGATGCTGATGAAGGGTGCCAGGGAGATGTCAACCATTATGATAGACAGGATCTGGATAAATCAGTGTGCATGGATCATTGAGCATCTTTGTTGTAAAACAAATGGCCTGTGGTCAGTTAATCATATAAAGAAACATCTCCCAGGCCTCATGGCATTATGCGTAAGTCCTAAATCCTCTTGCAGTTTTGTAAACAGAACATCTGTTAAAATATGGAGAAATTACAGTCTGGAACAGTTGTTAGAAATGTGGCTGCCGCAGGCTGAAGGGAAAAAAGGAGCGATTTTTTTTTTTTTTTTGCAAAAGCTTCATCTCTCTACCCTTCGAACCATCCTTTTTTCTTTAGCTTGCAGGTCTCCTTGTGCTGAGTCTCGCTTTTTTGCTGTGCCCCCACAGCCCCACTCAGGTGCCACAGAGCCCCCCAACTTGGGCACCCCCACGATGGACAGTGCGGGCCCTGGGCTGCTTGTTCAGGGTGCTGTTGTACATGGGCAGTGGCTGTGTGACCTGTGGTGTGATGTCCAAGAAGAGAAGGCCCTGGGGAGATCATCTTGTGGCCTTTCAGGGGGCCTGTCAGAAAGGCGGGGACAGACTTTTGAGCAGGGACAAGGGGTGGTGGTTTTAAACTACTAGAGGGAGATTTAGACTGGAGAGAAGGAAGAAACTGTTGATGCTGAGGGTGTTGAGAGCCTGGCCCAGGTTGCCCAGAGAGGTGGTGGCTGCCCCATCCCTGGCACCATCCCAGGGGAGGTTG
>WTSP01011142.1:0-11170 GCA_025331215.1 Actenoides lindsayi
AAAGAGCTTTACAAGCCCAGGAGCAGCTAAACAGCATCAGCACAGGGTTCTGATGCAAAGGTGCTGACTAGAACAGACCTGCTACCCCGCTGAGGATGCCACCGCAGCCTCCCAGCACCGCAGCCCCTGGCACACACACCTCTGCCAGTCTGGGAAGACTGGGGGGGGGGGGGTTCCCCTTGTTTTCCAGGTACTCTTAGAGCTAAAGAACTTCACATTTAACTCAGCAGGATTTGACTCTGAGAAACTCGATGCTCCTCCGATTACTTGCACAGTTTTCAGAGACAGCTTTAGCAGGAAGAGTGATCTGGGTCCTCCAAACCTTCCCCAGTGAGCACTTGCCTTTGCTAGGTGCTGGAACGCTACCCACACCAAGCAGCTTCCATTAAAGGCCGCTGAAGAAAGACAGCACTAAACCTGAAAACGTCACCGGTGACATCATCTAGACGGGCTCTGTGCTTAGCCCAGATCTTCCCAAGCAGTTGGCACCCTGGGAAACCCCCCGTGGGTAGAGAGAGGCTAAACCTTCGGGCATCGATATCCAAAGTGGCCCTTCTAAGATCCCTGCCCGTCCCTGCTGTAACAGCCCCGGGGACTCCCTTTGGCCAATACAAGTTCAGATTTTTCCAGAGCGTGGCTAATTCCTGTAGAAGTCAATCGGAGGGCAATTTCTTCCTTGTTTGGGCAAATAGTCGTGTCTGCGGTGTGAACCTGAGTTCATCGCCCGCTGCTCCTTAAACTAGCGGCGCTTTCATATAGGATGATTCTAAAAGCAATCAGCCATCATCCGCAATACCGAGCGCATCGCAGCGCTCCCTTTTCTCCACAAGGAAAAACAGCAGGGAGCTTTTCCAACGCCCAGTAACAGGGGGGGATTCCAAGCCCCCCATCCATCTAGCCCCTCTTGCTCCCCAGTAAGTGCACGTTTTTAGAGGCAAAGAGGCTGTGACCTCAAATACTGTAACCAGATACTGGCTCGAGAAGTATTTTTGCTTGAAACGAAGCTGCCGACCGAGCTCAGCACAAGGTTATCAGCCAGGATAAGCCTGGATCCTGCCGCTAAAAATGAGACAGGGGAGAACGGAGGGTGAATGCTCTGGAAAACACAAAGGGAGAGAGCGAGGGCTCACTGAGCAGCCTTCTTCGCTTCCGCGGCTCTGCCTCATCCTCACAGCCTCTCCTCCTGCTCACCGGGGGCCCAGCATGCGCAGCAGGGTGTGCTTTGTGAGCAGGAGGGAACACTTAGTAACTCATCAGCCGCTCCGGAAGAACCAAGGGCACGCGCTCTCGCGCCGAAGCACGTGCCAGGTTTGCCTGGAGTCCCTTTCGCCGTGGCGTAACTTACTTGAAATGAAGGTTCCGCTTCCTGCGGGTAGCATCACGCAGCAGTGGCGAGCACGGAGGGGTTAGTGCCTCGGGACACAGCCTCCCTCGCTTCCCCGGGGTAACGGGGTCCGGGGCGGCTGCCGTTTCACTTCCGATAGAAGATCTGTGCTCCGTTTGCCAACCGAAGGAGCATTAAGCACCCGGCGACAGAAACTGCGGTAAAAACGCTGCCTCTGACTCCACAGGCCTTGGGAGAACTTAACATTCAGGACAGCCAACCTATTTATGTACTGCCTTAACTCATCCAGAAACCACTAAAGCGCCACGACCCCGCTGCTCTGCAACGACGCCGCCGCTATTAATTTCTAGAAGCCAGCAATGCCATTTTAGTGCCTCTTTCCGTAAGAATTAAACTGCTTTCTGAGGCGTATTGGCACACGAACCGCACGTACAATTCCTCCTCTGCGTGTTTTGGGACTAAGCTTATTAAAGGGGAATAATCTCATGTTGTCTTCCTCCCCCCCCCCCTTTCATTAATGGCAATCAAGCACTTCAGGATCAAAATCACAATATACTGGAGAGCTTGCATCATGCTGTTTCCCTATGGCGGAGACCAGGGCCATTATTAGTTTGTTAATTAATAGCATAATAACGTGTACACAGAACTGCACGAGTACTCCTCAAGCAAACATGGCTTAAAAATTGCCTTTTTTACAAGGCACCCACCCTCACAAGGGCAGATCTGCCTTTTTTCCACAACGGATAATAAAGTTTTTGAAATAAGCCAAGGAGAAATAAGAGATCAAGGAAACCTACGCAAGTGACATCACAAGCCCCCTCTTCTCTACACCAACAGGTAACTTATCTTCACATTGCTCCTCTCGGGTCACAAACAGCACGTAACTATTCTAATAGCTCATAATTTTCCTTGGATACGTAATTTGTTAGTAATAAACCCCCTCTTTGCTCGCACGCCGGCACAGAAAAGGTTATTTACAGGGCGAGCCAACGTTCCTGTAAACCAGCATCCTACCTTGTGCCAAAATTCAGCGGTAATCGACTGTTTCGAGACACGGGTTAAGTGAGAGCCAGGTCCTCAAAACACAGCACGCGCTCACACCCCGCTCTTTCCCGTTGACGCGAGGGGGTACCCTCAGCACGAGCTCCGAGCAGAACAAGGTTACAGCATCAGTGACGTGGTGGCCGAGGACGTGGTACTCGAGCTAACGAAACCAGACAGATGGCAGCTAAGGCCCATATGCAACAGGATTAATGGGGTTTTTTTCCCCCATCAGAAAAAAACCCCAAACATCTAGATATAACCTGTCATAAGTGATCGAGTAACTCTACTCGCCAGTCTACAACCACCAGTACAACCAATTACATAAGGCATAATAAAAATAAAAATAAATAAATAAATAAAAAAGAAAGAAATAGAGCAGCGTGGCCCAACAGTCATCTATCAAGTGTCCTGGCTGGCAGCAGACAAATGCTGAGGGACAGTAATAGGAATATCCTATAATAATTCCCCCCAAAAGAATAATTCATCTAATAATAGGAATGATTTAAAGCCGAAAACCACAAACCACCCTTGGAGGTTTGGATAATCTCACCCCTTTTATAAATAGCCATTATAAATAGCCAAACTTTTTTGGAATGACCTTACGTTTTAGGGTGCAGTTTTACCAAGGTATGTTTAGTAACAGTCACCCCCCCAAAAAAAAGAAAAGAGAAACTCTTTTCCTATCCCCCACAGAAGGGAACAAGAATGCCACCTGCTGGAAACAGCGCGGAAAAAAAAAAAACTGGGAGAGAAATTCCACAGCAGAGCAAAAAAAAGCAAACCCAAACACCAAAGCAACAAAAAAATACCCCAAACGAACAAAATGAAAACCAAACACCTCATTTTCAAAAGGCAGTTAAAAGATGGATGGATATTTATGCTGCTCTCCAGTTTATATTAATTACTACATCGTGGAAAAACAAGGTAATGAAGTCACAGCGCTTGCCGCAGCGTGAATTAAGTGAGGCAGAGTGGTAAGACCAATAATAAGCACGTTCAAGGCCAGCTGTTGCAAAAACAAAACAAAACAAGGGTTGGTGTGTTCTGGTTTTAACCCCTTCGACCCACACCAGCCAGCCCCAAAGCACATAAAACTGACTGTGCAAAAAAACGTGACCGTTGCCAAGTTGTACCTTCTGATCCCGTGCTCAGCAGTTCAACTCCTTTATTGGGAGACACCTCCATTTCAGTTAAAGAATCTTCCTTTACAAGATTCTTCTGCCATTTTTTGGGTTTTTTAAGGAAAAACGAAAACCAAACCCCAAACCTCATCAGGAAGCGTAGCACAGGAGTCTTCCTCTGAGTCAGCTGCACGGAAATGAGCTGCCCCACTCCCCCAAACCCATCCTATTCACGAGCCCACCAAGAACCCTTGTGATGGAAACAAGACAAGGAAGTGATACTTCCCTCAGGTTTCACCCCAAACCTGTTTTAAGCGGAATTCTTTCCAGGAGGGTGCAAACAAACCCCTCACTGGCTGGATTCTGCATCAGTTTCAAGAGTAAAAAGGAGCTAACGTGTGCTAGCCTTTCAGTTGCTACTGTGGAAATTAAATGGCAATACTTCAGAAGTTATAGAAATACTTTTATTTAGGGAATAACTATTACCTGCAAAGAAAAAAAACCCAAAACAACCCCCCCCCCAACTTTCAGCTGCCAACAAAGGGAATTTCAAATGTCCTTCTGTTTTGACAACAGGCTCCTGTCTGGGGCCCAGAATTTACAAGTGAAATTCACAAGTTAGATTTGATTTCTCTTTTCATGAAGTATGATTTGAATTACACCCTCTGCTTGATCATCCAATCCACGAGGAAAGGTGTCATGTACTAACAGATTATCGGACACTTTTTTTTTCTTCCTCTTCTTCCTCTTCTGCATTTTTTCCTTCTTCTTCTTCTTCTTCTACTTCTTCTCCAGCTGCTTCTTTTTCTTCTGCCTTCTCTGCCTGAGGTAGAATTCCATCGAGGTTCAACAGCAAACCTTCACTGGTTGAAGATCTAATAACCAACTTCTTCACGATAGGATCTAGAAAACAAGGAACACCACCAATTTGGTCACTCTACCGCTTCTCACGTCTCCAGGCTGATTTACTAATAAAAAAGCTGTTTTCTCAGCTTAAACGAGGCTATTCTTCCACCGAATTACGTCCATAACCCACCATTTCCACTCCAGCTCAGCAGATGACACTTGTTTAAAGGTTGGCTGCTTCATTAGGAGCAGGTAAGAGTATGAGCGGTTCACGTTCTCCGCTCGGAACGGCGAGCGGAGCCCACCGGAACCCCACGGGGAATTCACACCTTTGCAACCCGAGCCTTTTGGTTTGAGTTTTCATTTCGTTTGGCCTAACGCCCCAGCACCACACCCGAAGAAGGACGACGTACCGTAAGTCGACGGCTTGAACGCGCAGATATCCTTGATAACTGCTTGCAGGTTGGCGACTATCTGCTCAGTGGGCATATCCAGCTGGAAAAGGATAAGCCAAAGTTTGTCCTGGTGGTAACAAAGCCCAGATTTAATAAATCTGAAGGCACCAGGTATGTAATTGTTCTACGTTCGGATAGACTGGGGTTCTCCGCGTCCCCTGGGAAGGAGTTACAGACCCCACTGCCAGCCAAAGGACTCCGAGCAAAAGGTGTTTCACACGTGGTTATCCACTCATAGTCATTCTCCCTATTTCTACTCACTCAGATATTCAGTTTAACTCAAACTTTCCCAGCTGACCAAAGCAGTCTGGAGCAGATCTTTGAGGCAGGGCAAGCTACTCTGCTCCCATGGGTTGCAGGGAGGGCTGGAGATAAGCACGCTTGCAGAGAGAGTAGCTACAAACTACTTCCCAGGCCACTTTGTAGAAACAGAGCCAAACCACAAAGCACCCTACAGTGTGACAGTCCGTACTACAACGGGAACGGGTTGTTTATTACCCATCTTGCTGTTTAAACTATAGGATGCTTCTCCCTAGAACAGCACCAGGTGCCCTTTCGTTCTGAACCTCAAGCCTTTTGCCAGCACGAGCCCGGCAGGAAGATGTGACTCAGGCACACGTGGTCCAGCCCGCACCATCAGGACCTAGGCAACCCCTTCAGCTCCAAGGTGCATCATTCCAGGTGCTCTCAGCCTGGACTCGTCCACAACTGGACTCAGAGACAGCACTGAAGACAGGGCAGGTCTTGCCACGGGGTATCCCTGGGTACCGAGTGAGAGAGCTCTCTGGTTCAGCACTTATCTCCCCACACTTCTAACCCTGCAAATAAAGCAGCGCTCCTGTAAACGTGCCCCGCACCAGAAAACGCATCCTTCCCAACAAAACTTCAAGTCTGGCCTCCTGAAACCACCTTACTCTTTGCCTTTTGCAGGCAGCTCTCTGCACAGGTAGGAAGATGCACCAGAAATTCCTTCCTGGGGTGACATTCGGATGGGTTTTTATAGAGACAGCTCCCACACAGGGAAAAGAAAATTTTCTAGCGATCCACGGCACCCTGTCCAGGCTCCAGACTTGAGTCAAACCCCTCCAAATAAAAGCAAAACAACGTGCCAACGGGAGGCAAACCGGGTCAGCCACAGGGGAGTGGCTGGAGAGGGTGGAGATGTTTTTACACAAGCCATAAGCCCGGAGCCACCCCTCCGCAGGCGGCTGGGTGACGGAGCGCGCCGTGTCGCGTGCGCGGTAACACGAGAAGTTTACTTGGACAGCAAGTTGAATTGGCAGGTAGCTTTTTGAGGCCGACATCGGGTGTAAAATGATTAAGATTTAATCATTTGCAATCATCCTGCAATCCAAAGCAGAGCTTAAAGAATACAGCCACAAGACCTGAAATCAAGAGAGATCTACGGATTCGAGGCGTCTCCCACAGCCCGTTATGCTCACAAACAGCTCAAGATACTTTCTGTCTGTACCACGGTCTAACACACCACAGGCTCGAGCAGAACAGTGCCGAGACCTCGGGTTTGAGTGTCACACAGAGGAGCAAGGCCCTGATGTGCACAGGCACAGCTCCGCGCGGCGCGGCAGGATGAATACGCTCGCTTAACTCCGACTCCACCAGACAGAGCTCCAGCAGTTAGTCCTTTCTCCTTTCTGAATGATCAGCTAAAGGAAAACTGAAAGTCAGGCAGGATAACAAATGGACAAAATAGAACTCTTTGACCTACCTGTTCATCCTGCCCGGGGACTTAAAACCTGTCATTTATTTACTTAACAATAAAATATCCAACGAGCTTTATTTTACTGACAGAAGAGTGCTGGGGAAGTCAGGAGGAAAGGGAAGCCTGGGCTTAGATGCCAACTCACAAGGTGATTATTAGGAATACCACCTTTTTCCATCCCATTTCCTTCATTATTACGATTCCTTCCCACCACAGCAGCAAATACAGATCCCATTCTTGGCACCCTGAATTTCTCGGCGAGAGGACTGCGCTGCTCCCAGCTTTAGCTGAGCAATCACCTATGACCACACCCTAACAACATACAGGGCTCACATCACCCGAAGATGTCACACAACAAATATTAAAAGCGCCGTTTACTTCCCAGATCAGTTCAAAAACACATTTAAAAATCCTGGGAAAAAACACAGATTAAAAACGTGGGTTTTTTCCACCTCTTGTCATACTAACCAGGTCTGCTCAGTATGAAAGGCTTATGAACTCTGTATACAACTTACTCTTGCTATTCTTGTCTTGATTATACACTCGTCTTCCACCCTGTACTCAAGACCTTCTCTGAAGAACTGCACCATTTTGGGAATATCGTGGCCCAGGGAATCTAATGAAAGAAGAAAACGACAAAAAAAAAAAAAAGTTGCCCGAGTAATGCTTATTACTGTGGCTAAGCAGGAGTAGAGAGAACTCAATCTTTAACTTCAGGCAGTTAAACTCCAATCAAAAACGTGGGTTCACAGACAAGAAAAAGGCATTTTCACACATCCTACGTAACCATTTCTGCCTTCCCGCCTTCCTCACAGCTTCACTTTCAAGAGAGAACGTGTTTACCAGTGTATAAAACACAGCTTTACGACCTCATGCGATGCAAGCAGCTAGAAAGCCAAAGTTTACTGAGTTAGGTTCAGAACAAGCCTGCAGTCTTGCCTGAAAAAAAAAAAGTGTCCAGGTCATGCATAAGCCAAGACAGACCGGCCCCGTCCGGCCGTTCCCACAAGCCAAGTCAGCTGCTGCTTCTCTCGGCTGCGAGGGCTCACGGGACAGATTTACACCATCCCTCAGCTCCTTCAAATACAGGTGTTACCTCTCTCCATGAGAAAGCAGCCCTGGATAAGCTACAAGCCAGGTGAGTTCACCAGGGCATTATGGAGTTTTCCTTTGTTGCGAGAAGTATCTGGGGTGGAATTCTGCGTTGTGATGCTTTGCGCAGGTTAATAGTTTTGTCTCAAATGTTTAGGAGCCTAAAAACACTGCCTGCAGCTTCTGGGGCTGGGAAGGGAGAGATGTGGCTCAAAACTCGGTGCTTCATGCAGTTGGCAGGCTCTAGGTTTGAAAAAAATCAGTCCTTTTGCTGCTTTTGTGTTTGAAATAGCTGCCCGAAACACAGCTAAAACCCAGCTGGTCAGCAACGGAGGACAAAAGGGTTGAGAGACTGCTCTTTGTTGCTGACCAGAAGAGGAATTGCCTTGAGCATTATGAAAAGGAGAGACCAGGCAGGTAAGGGAGCAGGCTGTGCTAAGGAACTCTGCCACGGAGCGGAGCCCAGCAGGCAGAAGCTGAGGCCCAAACAGCTGCGCAACGGTTCGACCGCGCAACTGGCTCAGCGAGCGTTTTTGCACGTTGCTTCTCTTTTCCTGGGTAACCCCACAAGGCTTTTATGGGTCATCAGGACTAACAAGCACAGAGGCAAGTAGCAGGCAAACCTCCCTCCACCCTAATTTGCCTGTTGTGGCAGAAAAGCACAGTTCCAGAGTCCTACAGCTACTCTTACCCAAGACAAGCAGTTCTGCCCCACACAGTCTAATACTCCTCATCCAGAAAAGCACCTGTAGCATTACATGTTGCTCAGCTCTTGAGATTTCTACAAAAGAATTGCTGCTTACTTCTTTTTGTGTTTGGGTATTTTCGCTTTAGCTTGTTTCTTAACGGTATTAGCTTGGGAATTATTGCGGGAACAGCTACGTAGAAGTCTGCTTGGACCTCATCTTCCAAAATCTGCAATCAAAACAACGCGTTGGAGAAGGCAACAAATCACCTCAGTGCACGAGCTGACCCACAGGCATGTCTGAGCACAGAAACCCATCTTTCCCCCTTCAGATCGGCTGCTAATGTCAAGACAGAGTTTGCTGGATGGGCAGTTTCTTGCTCCTCCCTCCCCAGTCACTGTTTAATTTAGGATATTTATATAACTCTTAAAAAAATAAAATAAAAATCAATACCCATTTGATTAATTCAACTCCTCCCACAACAGCAGCTCCACTCTCACGAGCTGTTTCAGCTTCTTGCTCGTTCTGTCAAAAGAAAAACACCGTAATTCAGTAACATCCGTGTTAAGAGCTGGTCTGTGGCAATAGCACCGGCTGGGTGATTTATCCTAGACTATAAAAACAGGCTAGTGACAGGTCAAGAAGGGCAAAGAATGGGTTAAGGCAATCAAAGACCAAAAATATCTACTGGTGGAGGGTGAACAGAGGAGCAGCAATTCCACTGCACTCCAGCTCCCAATGAGAAGTGAGTCAAGTCTTCCAACGACTTCCGCTGGAGGAGGAGGAGAAAAGCCCACCCCACTTGCCGAGGAGCTCTATCAGAAAGCCCTTTCTCTTCCACCTCCATCTCGTGGAAACTACAATGAGCCAACCGCTGAGTCTCCTCGATGAAAAGGTGCAACACTTGCAGGGGAGCTACCTGTGTTTCAAGGGCATGCCAGAAACAGAACACGTCGAAAGCAAGCGATTCAGGCTTACCCACCTCGGTGAAAACCAGGACCTTGTTGGTGTCATCCGTGAAGCGATACGGAAGGAGAACGACGCTTGCAAAGGGATCCACTTTTTTCTAAGAAGAAATAAAAATATTACAACAGCAACAACAAGGAAATCACGACTCGAAGGGCAAGTTACACAAGCAGCCGGAACCACAACTCCCTCGCAGAGGGAGTTTAACAAATGAGCACGAGGAGTAAGTTTTGACTGCTTTTTTTAATGCCTGGTTTCTACTTAAATATAACCTTAAGAGACATTAAGTAACGAAGCTGCAGTCTGCCCAGGAGAAAGGGGCTGGGATCAGCGATCCCCGTTTAGGATCGTTACCGGCCTCGGGCACAGCCGATAACGGCCAGAGAGGCGCTGTCGTCGCGTCCAAAGGGAGGGGAATTTTAGCCACGCGACAGCCCGTTTCCCAAGCCCCCGGTGGTGCCACCTTTAGTAACTCTACATCTACCCAGGCAGCAAGCCACATTCTCCTGACCAGCGGAGAAGCTGCGCGAGGAGCTTCGCCCGCGACCCGCCCGCGCGTTCGTCTTCCTCCGCGCTGCCGACCCACCTTCTTCTCCAGCGCCATGTCGAGGAACACGTTAATGTAGACAAACTGTTTGGGGTGGGTGAAGTCCAGTTCCTGAAATTTCTTCAGCATCCCCACAGCCTCCTCCAGCTCGTAGGAGGGCCGCTCGTAGAGCCACGTCAAGTACACGTCGTCCACGGGCTTGCTCATCAGCGGCCGCCTCCGAGCCGCTGCTTTCTTCTTTGGTTCTTCCTGCTTGGTCTTTCGGGAGTCTTTCTTTGCAGTTCTGTGACAAACAAAACCATCTTTTATTTAGGTGCTCAGCTGGAGAGTTTGGCACACGTTCCGAGGGAAAAGAAGTAGATATAGTCACACGTCAGTGATTAAGTGGCAGTTAGTTAAGCAGGAAGGTTCCACACAAAGATGAACTGCACCTCTACACTCATCCCCCAGTTACATGTCTCAGGTGGCCGAGGTAGAAATCAAATGATCAGAATTAAAAAGCTCTGAAGGTAATTAAGTTCCTCAAACAACACGACCACATTTGTGCAGCAGGGAACCAAGTTACTGACCTCCTGCTGTATCAAAGCAAAGCCAGTTTAGGGTAACAGACCAATTTTCACAGGTCTCGCAGTCCCAGAGGCTGGTGACACAAACACTGGTGACACGCTGTGCTGAGCAGCTCCCACACACCTTCCTGGTGAGCAGAGGAGACACAGCTTGGGTTTTTTTCCTTCTTGCAGTAGAGCGTGGCAGTCCCAGCTCTCAAAACAAGGTCTCTCCTCCCTCTCCTGTGTCTCCAGTGCAAAACTGGCTTTGCACGCAGTTAACAAACACCAGCCCCAATCCTTATTCTCCCACCTATTTGCAAAGGCTCTCAAAGCTAGGACAGGACATATTACAGCAAGAGCTAGATACCCTGGTCCTCTGTGAAACGTGCTGATAGAGCCTGCAAGCCTTCAGAACCCTTAGCATAGAGCACGCCTCGCTGCTCTGTACACAGAGTTCCTTTTAACTTCTCCCGCTTATGCCGTAATACTACACTTAAAAAGACAACAAATAAAAAGCAACCTGAAACAAGAAGAGGAGCTGTTTGAAACCGAGCCCATAAGCTCGCCAGCTCTCACGGTGACCGTGCTCCTCAAACTACAACCCACCTGTCCCCTCCAAAAGCACACATCGAAAACATCGAGAAAACCTTTCCCCAGAACTGGTAACGTTAGGAGGGTAACGGAGAGGGCTCCCTGCAAGTCCAGCTTAGCTCCCGCCCGTTTCCCTCGGGGGCAGCAGCTCGCGGGATGCCTCCAAGGCCACCTCGGAGGCCGAGACAACACGGCGGGCACGGAGCACA
>WTSP01011143.1:0-25869 GCA_025331215.1 Actenoides lindsayi
GCTCTGTCACTCTCACAGGGAAGAAGTTCCTCCTCATGTTGAGGTGGAACCTTCTGTGCTCATGTTTATCCCCATTGTTCCTTGTCCTATTGCTGGGCACTACAGAAAAGAGCCTGGCCCCTTCCATCTGACACCCACCCCTCAGATATTTACAGACATTGGTAAGGTCCCCTCTCAGCCTTCTCAAGACTAAACAGCCCCAGTTCCTTCAGTCTTTCTTCATAGGAGAGATGCTTAAGGCCCTTAATCATCCTCTTTCTGTGTTTAGTAGGTCGTTATGCAGAAGATCTTTTCCTGTCAAAAGGCTTTTGTGGCTCCTTTAAAGAGGCTGCAATATCCTTGTTTATTTAAGTGGCACAGACAAGTAGAAAGAAAACAGCAGTGAGTTAAAAGAGCATGAAGAACAGATGGGAAATGCTCTGCATTTTGGAGAAAAAAGGTGTGTCCTCTCACCTCCTACAAATGATGACTGCTGTTCCAGATGTAGCCACTTATTTCCTAAAGGTACTTCAGGTCTCGTGTCACAAATTTAAACTGGCATCTTACCCTTCTCCAGAAATGCCAAGAGCTAATCTGTGAAACCGCCGAGATTTCTCCCTTGCAAATGTTGCCTGTTTGGAAGGAAATCGGCCACCCCTGAGTTGTGATTTGAATATTTTCTCCTAATTCTGTGCCAAACGAGAGGTAACTTTGCTTCTCTCCCAGATGATCAGACCTGTTTGTAGGGGAAATGAGACTGCTGACAGATGCTTTGCATCCAGCTGACCTGTTTTCCATCCTGATGGTCACTCCAAATTGCATTCAAACCAGCTCAGGTGTGAGCAATCCATCCCTTTCTGTCCAGTCTGTAGGTGTTGAGTGTTCTGATGAGCATTTGACATCCCCTGTGTCCCTCGCTGACCTTGCAGTTACTACAGGTCCTCAGGTTTGTGTCCCAGCCCTAATTGTTTTGTTGGGTTAGCTGTGCCGCTGTGACTTAACTTTTGCCCTACGTCACTGCCTTTTCTGAATTCCCAAGTTGATAGGACAACTCAAGGTCTTGGGGAGCAGAAAAACATGGGTTTGGGATGAGATCCTGCAGGCGAAAATAGGCAAATTTGCTCGAGCCGCAAGATTCTGTTGGCATCTTAGCATAATAAAAAATATCTGATAGGTTTTCCTTGTCTTCCTCAGCCTTATCCACGGGAGAACCCTGAGATACAGTGAGAGAACATAGATAAAAAATTGAGCCTTCAAAGCCACCCAACTTTTTCTCCCTGTTCCCTATTTATGCTGTTTGTGTTAACTTTCCTTGACTCCTTTAAAGTTGGATCCCTTTAAAGTTTGAGCTCTTCTTAAGTCACATCAGACTTTCCCTACACCCCCTTTTCCTGTCTCTCCTCAGAAACTTTCCCTTTTCTTGTCTATCTGGGCTCTTTTCTCTTGCTTGCTTCTGCTTCAACAACTGTTCAGCCTTTCTCAGATCATCGAGATCTTTGTTGCATCTGAAGAGGAACGGGGTTTCAGCTTTGACAGGTGTCTTTTTAGCTCGGCGCTGACATCTTTTCTCAGGCAGCAACTTCCTGTAGGATCTATTTGAGACATTTCTGAACGCATAAATTATGTGGGCATGCACAGCTAAGCATCGCAAAAAAAAAACAACCCCAAGCCAAGTTAATTACTGCCACTTTTCAGTTGCTGAGTCTCCCCTTAATGGCTTGAGCGAGTTTTGTCCGCTCTGGGTTGTTTGGGGGTGGCTTTTTTTTGTGGTGTTTGTTGGGGTTTTTTTTTCATTCCCTCCTGATAAATTGTTCAGATGACTTTGACATTTGGTGCTGGTGCACCGAGAATAATCAGAGCTTGTTTCTCTTGTCGTCGTACTTGACGCAGATCGTTGTTCGGAAGGCACGCTAAGGAACCTGACAAAAATGCAAGAGCATCCACGAATCGGAAGTATTTTCTGCCACCTTTAAATATGTTTGGGTTTTTTGGGGGGGAGGCCCAAAAGAGTCATCCTTGTCATTTCTCACGGAACAAGACAGCAGGAACGTGGTAGCGTCGGCAGGAGCCACGGGGACGTTTGCGCAGTTGGCAGAGGGCCTGCGAGGTGCCACGTGCTGCCGGTCCGGGGGTGACGGTGACGTTCGGGATCCCAGGCTCGGGTTTGACGTCACCGCACGATTCGATGCAGCCAGCAGCTCTGCCCCGTGCTGGGGAGCGGGGACTGGCAGACCTGGGTACGGAAGCTCACGTCGTTCTCTGCCCACGTCGTCTCTGGGTATGTGGAACGTACCGGGAAATAGGAGGTATATAATTAGAGATGATGATTTAGAGTTTCAAATCCTGAGGACGGTGACTGTGACGCAGCTGACAGCTCCTGTCTGAGGTAGGATTGAAAACGTGACTTTAAAGCTGATTTCTGCCTCAGGCATGGGAAGACCTGAAGCTGCAGCTTCACCCCCTTTGCCGTGACGGGGACGTGCACAGCTCCGATGCGGCAGAAGCGCCTCGAAATCGGCTGGCAACCCACACCCCGAGGTTCACATCATCTACATGTGAAAGCTTGCACCCTGTTCCTTACATAGTCTAACGCTGCTTGCTCGCTGCACCCCCTCCAAGCTGCTCTCCAGGCAGAAAAAGCCTTTTCATTTTCTTTTTCCCCCCATGTAGATCAAACCTGTGCGTCAGAAAGGGCATTGCTGGAGCCTCAACCATTGCTCCTGGAGGCTTGGAGGGGGATGATGTCCGAGTGGAATGGCTATAAAAAGTAGGTTTAAAAAAGGAGCTGTGCGTCTTCAGAGAGAGGGCTGCGATGCCACGGCTCAGCTCGAGCTGTGTATCACCCTCAGATACCAACAGACTCATGGCCTGTTATGTCCAGTGATAGGACAAGGGGCAACGGGTGCAAGCTGGAGCACGAGAGGTTCCATAGAAACATAAGGAAAAACTTTTTCACTGTGAGGGTTGACGGAGCTCTGGAGCGGGCTGCCCATGGAGGTTGTGGAGTCTCCTTCTCTGGAGACATTTAAAACCTGCCTGGACACGTTCCTGTGTGACCTGCTCTAGGTGGTCCTGCTCTGGCAGAGGGGTTGGACTAGATGATCTTCCAAGGTCCCTTCCAACCCTTAACATTCTGTGATTCAAATACTGCTTTTTAAACATCTTGCATGTCCTCCATATGTGTGTGTGCCATAACTAGTGTTACTGTTACATTTTAGCACTTTTGGGTCTTAGGAACTGTGTATCTACTGTCTTAGTTTCTTGAAGTATCTTACCCCCTTTTTTTTATTTTTTGTGTGTGTTTCTGAAATATACATGGTTTAGTTTCTGGGAAAACTCTTTGATAATGAAAGCTCTCCTTCTACTATCAGAAAACAGTTCCTTATACTTCTATTTTGCTGTAAACACAGATAAATGGTTATGTTCCCTTGAAGCTTAAGTCTTATGTCAGTCACACCATATAAACATCTTCTCTTTTTCTCTTGCATTAGTGATGGGATGGGGGGGAGGGGGGTTGGGGGGAATGACAGTGCTCGTGATTTCCTTCATCCTTTCATTTGTTTCAAATCTTGGAGGCATGATACATAAGCATAACCAGGACTCTGTATGCAGCTGCAAAGTTGATGTACAAAATGTAATTAGCTTGGACGGTGACATTTCTCTGTAACCTACCTAGTCAACACTTCAGCAATTTGTTCCCTAGAAGTGTTAATACTGTTGTCTTATTTCACTTTTTCTCTTTGGTATTGCTCTACATCTTTCAATCCACCTCCAATGTTTGTTTCTGCAGTGTATTGCACAAAAAATGGAGAAACTGCCCCATCATAAGTGAAAGCACTACAAGTATGTAGAAAGTGTATAAACTAATTGCTATTTGGCATCCTTCTTAAAAGTTGTCATCTCCCTATATTGGCTGTTCATTAAGACACATGCATAAAACATCTGAACTAGTCATCATTCACTGCCAGAATTCTGGCTACCCCAAACAAAGCTGAAAAACCCATTTTATTAATTGAGGAGGGAGCAATCATTTTGATAATAGTGGTTTCATGGACTTTGGTCATTGGTGCGGAAGGAAAAAGTAAAATGCTATGTACGTGGTATGCACGTATTCTACTGATATCACATGGGATTTCACATTCTCCAAGGTAGCAGACATTTAGAAACATTACTCTTTTTTAAACTAATTATTGCATGGGAATCTAAATCAATATTCAGTACCATTACTGATGTAAAGGCTGAAAGTTTAATTGCAGGACAGCTCTGAAAAATGGAGCCCTGCTACGTACTTCCCCAGGTACGTATTTTATTACTATATGCAGTAAATTTGCTTACAAAATGTGTTGATATTTATCCAAAAGATCTCCAAATGTATTGTGCAGCAGAAGATGTAGACATACAAGCAATATTTAACCCAATGAGTAAAATCTAATTTTTGTTCTTTTTTATTATGTGTCACACTCATATTTCCAAAAACATGTGTGCATCTGTTTTGAATACTCCCAGCAAATGTACTGAATGAGTGGAAATTTAATGAAGCTGCTAAACTTCATTAGTGGTGTGTTAGTAAAGTATATTAAATTTTACTGTTTGTCTGTGATAGGGAGTTTGAAGTGATATATTTGTTTAGAAAAGAAGACCTTACTTAGCTGTACTGAAAGCTTTATCCACAATTAAGACTGTTCTAATTAAGGCAGCATTTAATAATTGATCTTAGTAATGCATGTATTCTGAACTGCAGGATGTAACACACAAAAATGTAGCAAAGAAATCCAAGAGCTTTGATATTGTTGAGTAAAAGTACAGAAATGTTTCCATCAGTTCAGGTATGTGTTTTGTAATGGAGATACTTCAATGAATTTACAAAATTTTGGTTCCTGTTCATGAAAGCAAAAGCTGAATTAGTTTATTTCTGAATGAATTTTATGTGGAGGGGGAGGTGCAGGGGGAGTGTTAGCAGTGCTTTTTAAAAATACAATTGGTTTTCTGCAGATACACTTAATTTCCATCAAACTTTTTAACCATCTCCCTGTCCTTTGCCTTATAGGTATGTTAGGCAACAAAATTGAAAACTGCTATGGAGTTTGTTCTTTAGGGGAGAAGTGACTTTGTTTTGAATTATTTTATATGGAATGTGTTTGTAGAAAAACAAATATGCACAAACTTACTGGTAAAACAATAATCAGTGTAGTTCTATAGACACAGTTGAGCTTTGCAAGAGGGTTTGCAAGAAGCACATATGTTTACACAGTCCCATACGTACTGTTTGTGGCAGTAGCAACAGATGTTTCTTGAACAACTAAGTGAAATGTGCAAATGTTATGATGGTCCTAAATTAGTTGGAAGATTAATTCTACAGTCTTGAGCTGTCCTGGGAAACTTCTATCTCTTAAAATGTTTTCAATGTTCCCACATTGATTTCTAATATGCTTACTGATTACATCAGAAGCATTTACAGTAAATAAGTTATTTGTAAATTCAAGTAGACTTTTTGTTTTTAAGGAGCTTGTGCTTTTAACACATTTCTTCTAGGCCATAATTATCCAGTAAGTCATTTTATGATTCTTATTCTCAAGACAAGCAGTACACTATAAAATTTGAGATTGAAGGAGTCAAGAGCATGCTTGTGATTCATATTTGGGCTGTGATTGTTATCTGGTCATAAGGAGGTAACTCTCTACACTTGGCTGTGGTAGGCAGCTGAAACTCTAGGAACATCTTTGTCCTTTTGAAACAAAGAAGAAACTGAAGAGCAGATGCTCTATGGGCAACTCCCCAGCTCCATTTATTAGTTTGAGGTCAGAAAACAATGAAATTATGTAACAATTACAACTATAGTACTTTGGGCCTTTATGTAACTGAATTCCTTTTCTATTGAGTATTTTAAAAAAAATACAAAATCAGGAAATGGTTACTTAAAATAATTTCCCCAGTGTAAACAGTTCTTAAAAAACAGAGGATAGTGGTATTGTTTCAGACACAAACTGTTTTAACCTTAGCAATAAATAAATTAAAAGCGCACAATCTAGAAGTATTAAGCTTGTTTTGCATATAAATATGCTATATACGTACACATATGTATATGAGGGTGTGCATGTGCATGTAATACACAACAATGTTTATGCATGTGTTGGTTGGTCTAATTAAGTGGTAGTGTTAAGTGCCTTCAGATGGTGGAGGTTCTATGAAGTAAATGTTACTACTGGGTTTTCTTCTCCCCTAACTGGCTGCATTTCTCATAACTCTTTATCTCCGTCTTTTTAACAGCTAGAACTTGGTACCATAGAACTTTAAAGATGTTTGAAGTGACCTACCTTCTTCCATGTACTTCTACGTTTATTGATTTTTTTAATTTTTTTTTTTAGCGCATGTGCTCGGAATTAAATTTCTTACAAGATTCTGCCTGGGCAAGTATTTTATCTTTAAAGAATGAACAGCAGAAGTGTTTCCCATGCCTTTACATTTGCTGTTGCCTACAGATCAATTTCACTTAGATTAATTTGGACCTTAAAGCTTCTGTTTACTAAACATCACAGTATAAAAAATGCCAAAGCAGCAGTTAAGAGAATTGCACTTTGGATAAGTGGAATCATCTATATCTAATACTATTTGTACATCAATACAAAGTTTAAAAGTAAACTATAAAAAGTACATGGCCCTGTTCTTTAAACCAAGCAATAAACATGAACCTGATATGAAAATGAAACAACTATCATTAGATGTGTAATCTTACACTTTCATATAAAGCAGTTTCTGTGCAGAGGATCCCATTCTCATTCATTTTATTCAGAATGTATTTATGTTAAGAATAAAAGACATCATGGCAATATGCAGAAAAACTCCACAGCAGTAGAAGATAGAAGGGACACATGCACTTTTCAAAAAAAATACTCTGTTGGAATTCATTATTAATTGTAACAAGCGAGAACACTATTGTGTGGAAGCCCAGAAATAAATAAAAATGCTTTATTTTATTTCAGATTCCTTTCGCATTTTTTTCTTAGTCCTAACATAATCTTTTTTTGATTGACTCTTTTCCTGAGCTCAGATTCAGTTTGATGCATTTTCATCTTTGTTATTAATACAAGTACATGGGATAGTTATGAAATATTTGCTATAGCTGATATTCTGTACACTTATGTAGTAACTCAGAAAAGTGACTATACCACTTTCTAGCTCAATCTTATTGAAGTCCAGTCTGTTCAAAATAAAAGAATCTATCATTAGCATGGTAATATTCAGAAGTAGGCATATTTGCTTGTAATAGTTGGAAGAGGTTTATCTCTACAGTTCTTGCAGAGAACTGAAGTGAAATGCATTAGGGATTTTTAATGTATTGTGCTAGATTTAGAGTCCTCTGATATCAGTAGAGAAATTCTCACTCTGTTTAGTGGGGTATAGATGTAGCCTCTTAAAAGAAAGTATCTTGAAAATTTTCCTACTCTAAAGTATTGTGTTCATGCCTGTATTAGTTTGGGAAAATGCATGTAGAAATGTCTCGATTTTGTGTAAGACAGACTTTCTTAACCTCGTTTACCTGTCATTTCTTAGAGTGGGAAAAATAATTTTTAGTATTTATGGTAATTAATATTGTTCAGCTCAGATACATTAAATGTGTCTAGTGAGACTTCTTTAGAGTTAAATCCAAAATATCTCTGTTTCAATTTCAGTTGATAATAAAATCCTGTTTTATATTAAAGGTTGCTATTTATGTGTACAAATTGCCATTCTACTTTCAGTAAATGGAATATAATAAAGTTACATACTTGGTAGGATTAAAGAATATAGAAGACACTCGTGATATTTTATAATTTTCCAGTTTTTTGGGTTTTTTTCGTATTGCCTCTCTGCCTGACAAATATATAAACCTTCTCATATTTTGTCATAATTATTTCTGTAGATCATATGGTTATGGGGCTGTGATATTTTAAAACTTGAGGAATGTGCCCAGTTAATAACAATGGTGCTTGTACATAAAAGGCAATAAAACAGGTGATAAAACAGACAGTTCTCTCAGTGTTGTTGATACTTTGATCAGGATGTGAAGGGAAGCATTTCACACTGGTTTAGTTTCCTATTTTGCTGGTTTTGGCTGGGATAGAGTTAATTTTGTTCACAGTAGCTAGTATTTGGGCTATGTTTTAGATTTGTGCTGAAAACAGTGTTGATAATTCAAGGATGTTTTCACAGTTTCTGACCAGCTCTTACACAGAGTCAAGGCCTTTTCTGCTCTTCACCCCACCAGTGAGTAGGCTGGTGGTGCACAAGAAGCTGGGAGAGGACACAGCCAAGACAGCTGACCCCAGTTGACCAAAGGATATTCCATACCACATGGTGTCATGCTCAGTGTTATCAAACTGGGAGAAGGAGGAAGCGGGGCGTTTGGAGTTGATGGTGTTTGTCCAGTGCTGGAATGCCCTCAGAAGAGGTCAGCAGAAGTCTTGTGAGGAGCGGCAGGAAGCTGGGGTTGTTTAGCCTGGAGAAGAGGAGGCTGAGGGAAGACTTTATTGCTTTCTACAACTACCTGAAAGGAGGTTGCAGTTAGCAGGGGGACAGCCTCTTCTTCCTGGTGACGTCTGACATGACCAAAGGGAATGGATGCAAGCTGTGTCAGAGGAAGTTTAGGTTGAGTATTAGGAAACAGTTATTTACTGAAAGGGTTATCAAATATTGGAATGGTCTGCCCAGGGCAGTGGTGGAATCACTATCTCTGGAGGCATTTAAATGGCATGTGGACCCGGTGCTTAGGGACACAGTTTGGTGTTGAGCTTTCAGTGTTGGGTTGAAGGTTGGGCTAGATGATATTGAAGGTCTCTTCCAACCAGAGACATTCTGTGATTCTTCACAAGTTGTGTGTGATGAAGCCCAACTTTCCTGGAGATAACTGAACACCTGCCTGCCCATGGGAAGTAGTGAATGAATTCCTTGTTTTGCTTTGCTTTTGCATGCAGATTTTGCTTTGCCTATTAAACTGTCTTTATGTCAACCCACGAGTTTTCTCACTTTTCCAATCTCTCCACCATCCCACTGGGGAGGGAGGGAGTGAGCAACTGTGTGGGGCTTAGTTGCTGGTTGGGGTTAAACCAAGACACCTGTTCAAGAGAATTTAGAACAAATCTTTCCTCAAAAAGGAAAGGCTTATCTTCTACTATCTTTCAAGCAAGATCCTTGCTTAACATAGCCTGAAATTATGTAAAACTACAAATGTTTGCATTTGAACTATTGAGAAAGTGATGCATGTTTGATGTTCAGAGCACTTGAACAGTAATGTGCAACATAGAAGCTTTATTTTCTGTAAAATTCTGCTCAGTTTTTCTAGAATCTGGAAGGAATTTTGTTTTGATAATAGGACAGCTGTAGATTCTCAAGAAACAAAAATTGAAAATAGGCTCAGTGCACTTTAAAGACTTGTATTTTGTCATAGTTGATGGCTCTGTATGTCGGACCTAGTATAATTCAATTATCTTTGTAAATTGTATGCTGCATACTGGAGACTGCATTCTACTTGATGACATTCAGTATGAGGCAGCCAGTGTGGATTGCTTTATCACAAGTCTTCAAACAGTACATGGGATTTAAGATGATTTGTTGGCCTTGATTACATCCTATTTGGTAGTGTGTGTTGATAGAGGGTGACTAAATTTTATGTATTTACTGTCCGAGCAGAGTTCTTTTTTATTGCAGTTCCATTTTCAACTGAATCTAATTGCTAAGTCGTGTAAATACTAAGAAGTAGCACTGAATATTGGTTGGAATGTGCACAATGTGCTGTAAACTAGTGCAGTGTAAGAAATTCGAAGATGAGCTGTGGCTTAAGAGGAAGAAGTGTGTTAAAGTTCCTTCCTCAAGAGAGGTACAGAGACCAGCCTATCTTGATAGCAGTAGTTTTATAGCATGGATGCCATCTTCATCGTTACTAGCTAAATTGCAAGTGCAAAACTGCTGTCATTATACTGATCCCAGATCTGAACAATAGCAACAGAACATGAAGAAAGAGGGAAGTGAGACTGACATTCCCTGTTGGCAGATGTTCCTTTTCTTTCCTTTGGAACAGTGAAGGATTTTTTTTTTTTTTCTGGTTTTATGCAGAGAAAAGGAGGGAAGCAGTTTGGAATGGTTGTGAGAATCTTGTTTTCTAGCTTCCCAGAAAATTAAAAGGCTTCACAGTATTCTGACTGTGTTAACGAACATGGGGTTTGGGGCCACCTAGAAATAGGGAAGCTGCTGGTGTTGTGTCTGCTATAGGTCTCAACCGATCTATGATGTGCAGGAGAAAAAGGATAATAAACATGAAAATCTTAAGGCTCTTGCTGAAGTTGGAAGGCACGCTCTGCTTGAGGAAGCTTACAGATGGGGCTAGAACGTATCTCTTCCAAACATGGGTTCTTCCTTTTCACTTTTTGGGAACACTTTGCTGTTGACCATCCTGGTGTTTTGATAGTAACTAATTATTTCAATTGCCTTTAATCTTAAAGAAGCTTATGATATAGAGTCAACAAAATGGTAGTTTACATACCCATGAGCTTCACTAGAATTTTGGCTTCTCATAGACTAGACTCAGCATTAATTCTTTGCGTTGTAGGAATGTACCAGTTCAGTCTTATTTTGTACTGAAAACACAAGGCACATTGGATATTAACACTTTGTTCATGTAAACCTTCATTTTATATATCTGAATTAATTTTGAATCTCCTAATATTACATGTTATATATTGTGAATCTTATCCTGCAAAAAGGGCCCCCAACCTCATTTTCTCAAAATCATTAATTTTGCAGGGATTCTGTTTGCAGGAATCATTGCAAACTATAAATTACAGGCAAGCTCTTAAGAAATGCATCTTACTTATTCGAGAGATTCAGCTTCTCTGCCTTGTAAGTTACGAGTATTATTTAGTCTCTTTTTAATATGTGTTTATAGGATGAATTTGTGTCTGCAGGAGCATCAGAAACTCTTCTCTGACCTAAACCTTATAGACTTTGTGTGCAAGACAGATAAAAGATTAAAAGGTTGTGTCACTTAAGATAACCAAGATTTGCTTAAGATGAAAATTTTCTCTGTGTTGGGGAAAAGAAGCACTATTCTTCAGTAATCTGTTTTTGTCAGAGGGGCATAGTGTTTGTGCAAATATTCCTGTTAAAAGTACCTTCCTTTGTGTGCAGAGCATGTGCGCACAAAAAATCAAGATATAAACTTCTCCATTGAACTATGACCAGTGTAACTTGAGAGCTTCTGTCATAAGGCTATAATTTAGAGTGACAAGTATATAAAGGTCCATTCGGCTTTCTTCTTCCCCTGCCAGTCTGTCCCACATCTGTTCCTCATTTGTAATGATTTTTTTAAAAAAGTGAAAAATATTTTCATTAACATTTTCTTTCTCAAAGACACAGTTTTTATTAAGTCAGAAAACTGTGTTCTTTGTGGTCTAGACAGTAAAAACACATTACTTTTTGGGGAGGGGTGGAGAAGAGATTTTATTATTTTTTTAAATTTTTTTTTTACTAATAACTCCTTAGCAGTTGTTTAGATAATTTTACCTGACTGATAAGATACTGACCTCTGTGAAGGTGCTACCATTAGAGTAACCACTAGGACTATAGTGTGTTAAAAATTCAGTATTAAGAGGGTCATTTCCCAAAAGACAGAAAAATGTATTGGGTGGCCTTAGCTTTGAAACCATAGTTTTTAGAGTATTTTTAATAGTTTTGCTTATGAGTGAAGACAGTAATTTAAACAGATTTTGTTCTAGACTGTGTCTTTGTTCTAGCTAATATGAGATGTTGAGCATGGGAACAATTTCCATGCTTCTTCTTTCAAATTTTTATATTATTTATTTTAGAGTATAATCTACTAACAAGAGAGATAAATTATAGCAACCTGGACAGACTTTATTGATTATGCCAGCACTGTAAATCAGATATACAGTTTTTGTAAACTTGGACCACATGATTTGAGCATCTGATACTGTGTAAAAATAAGAGAATAATGAAGTAGTAAAAAAATAGGGGGGGCGGGGGGAAGTGTTTTGTAGATATGTGGGACAGACAAGAAGAGATCAGTAGGACTGTGCTTTTTCACATGCTCTGCTGATATTGTTTGCAAACAAAATTCCAGAGGATCTGAGGGGATTTGTTTGATTTAAGTGGGCCCCCCTGCATTGGTCTGCTTCATCTGTTTTAAGAGTCACCCAGTTCTTCTCTAGAATGCACAAGATTTTCTAGTTTTATTTAGGTATGATGAAGTGATAGTGAAACACTGATGCAGGGGAGGGTATTTTACGTTCAGTTAACCAAATGTGTGTGCTTTTTGTTTAGGATCTGTCAAACCAGTACAGTTAGTGCACAAAAATCAGGCACAGGAGAAAATGGAAAGCTCTAAAGAAGAAAAGAAAAGAGTAAAAACAGTGGTCACAGACGTAATTCCGTTACTCTACTCAAGTACCTAACCATAAAATTGATGGCATTTGGTTGTGCATATCTCGTATTCGTATCTGTGGCCTGCCCTGGGTGTTCCTGCACTGACAGGGGCGTTGGACTCAAGGATCTCCAGAAGTCCCTTCCAACCCCTACCATTCTATGATTCTATGTAAAATGATATACTTAAATAAGCATGAATCAGCCTAGCAGTTAGGCTGTTAACAGTTTCATCCTCGGTTGACAGACTTTGGAAACATTATATATTATTAATATGGCTGGCTAATTGCTAATTAGAAACCCATTAGCAGTTCTAACAACTGTAGATTTTGATGGATTTACAGTCAACCTGAGGGGGAAAAAAAAAAAATTACGAGGTGACCTCTTGCATGAGATTCCTCCATCAGTCAATTAGCATTTAGTGTCACTCAAATCTAGATTAAAAATGGGAAAAATAAATTTTCTGACTGAATTTCCTAGGTGTACACTGACGTCCTACCATCTTCTGTGGACGTGCTATCAGAGGATCACGTTAGCTTCTTTTCATTCAAACTCTTTTTTCTTAATTAGGAAGAAAAAAACAAGGTATCCCAAAATAAAGCATACATCAAATACACAAAAAAGATCCATTGGGAAGAATAATGCCAACCCAGCAAAGAATAACTACCTACAAAAACTGTTGTAGTGTTTTTGTCTCAAGCCTGTTGATATTCACTGGAATAAAATGGACTGAATCACAACACAGCTTTAAGGTAGATAATAACTGTAGATAATAATTGTCAGCCGAGTTACTGAAAAAAGACACGGTTCAATCAAAGAAAAGAATTTCTCCTTAAATTTCATTTCTGAAATTAAGCAACAAGCTTAATTAATGTATTCTCCCAGGTGTTTGTTTTTTTCATTGTTGTTGGGTTTTGTGGGTTTTGTTTGTTTTCAGGATTGTTTGTTTTTTCTTGACGAACCAGATATCAAACAGAAGAAAAAACCCTCCCTGTGAACCCATAACCAAAAAAACAAAAACTCTTCAAGAACTAGTACTAATTTATGTAGTAATTATTGGAAAAGCTCAATGCACTAATATTAACTACTCAGAGAATCTAAATTTAATTCTATTTTTCATTAATAGAAAGAATTATTTTGGGCTTTATCCACTACCCTATAATGAGGCTTTCAAGTAAAGTATATATTATAAGCACTGAAGATGGCTACATTGTGTTAGCCACCAAGTGAGCTATTCCTAAGATTTTCTTCCACTAAAAGACAAGTGAGAATGTAGACAGGTCTGCTTCTACAACATACTATAACGTACTATATTTTATCACTGATTCATTTAAAGATCTCAGACTTCAATCAAAAGCACAAAAGTAGTAATTTACACTATTTTTAGAAACTAATTTTAAAAACCCTAAAATTTATAATTTATGTATACATTTAGATTGTCTTTGAAAAAGAGGAGAAGATACTAAACGTTTGTGTAAAAGAGACAGAACTGAAAATTAAGAGCCAAAGCAGAATTGTTAATCCAATTTCTGTGTTTCACTGGCTGGCTCTCTTGACACACTTCCTTGTCATTTAACAACTTGACTTCTATGCAGTTCAATTTTTACAGCAGGCCTGTCTAGATTTCAGGAGCAATTGTATTGTTTGGACTCCACTATCGTTCCCATGCGGTCACCAATATTTGAAAATTTGTCTAGTAACTGGGCCAAACACAAAAAAATCGCAACTAAATGAGGAAAAATTGCATCTCAATGCTGGGCAATAGTGTACTTACTGACAACTCTTTTCTAAAGATAAGAAGAATGGTGTAGATAATACGTATTTTGAAAATATGTTTTCCTCTTTTAGGCAATCCTTGGATTGCCTAAATTCACATAATTCACTGTGATTTACAAATCTGTATTTCACTACAAGTAGAAGGATGAAGGAGGTACCATCTAGAAATCCAGTACTGCCATTTAAAAACAAACTCCTCTCCCTCTGAAACTGAAGTTACAATATAGAGTTGCAAGTCCCATAAGCATTCAGGAGATATTTTAGATATATTCAGTATGGATACTAGTGGCTTTACAGAACCTCCAGTACCCTGAATACCACTTTAAAGCGAAGTGCCTAAGAAAGATACATATATTCATATGTAGATAGGCACAGCTTTTCAAAAACGAGCCATACAAAATTAGTAATACATAGAATCATAGAATGGTAGGGGTTGGAAGGGACCTCTGGAGATCCTTGAGTCCAATGCCCCTGTCAGTGCAGAACACCCAGGGCAGGCCACACAGGAACAGATCCAGGTGGGTCTTGAAAGTCTCTAGAGAAGGAGACTCCACAACCTCTCTGGGCAGCCTGTCCCAGTGCTCTGTCACTCTCACAGTGAAGAATTTTTTCCTCATGTTGAGGTGTAACTTCCTGTGTTTCACCTTGCTACCATTACCTCTTGTCCTATCATGGGGCACAACTGAAAAAAAGACTGGCCCCTTCTACTTGACACTCACTCTTCAGATATTTGTAAACATTAATAAGATTCCCTCTCAGTCTTCTCTTCTCCAGGCTAAACAGACCCAGGTTTCTCAGCCTTTCCTAATAAGAGAGATGTTCCAGTCCCTTCATCATCTTTGTAGCTCTAATACATACTGTATACAGTAGTGTAGTAGCTCTACATACTATTTAGCTTTTTCTTTCATCATGACCAAGTAGTTTTGAGGTGATTTGTAGCATTTTTTCTATTAATTCTACACCAACCTTTTTTAATAACGCAGTTTGACTATTTTGAATTGTCAAAGTAATAGTGGTGGTACTATGGTATGTCAGTGCTGTATAGACCTAATTGTCACAGTACAAAAAGATGTTTGCTTAGTTGACATTAATACAGTAGAGAAAATAAGTTGCATTCATCAAGAGATGTGAAATCAGTAGACCTACGTGTTTATGTTGGTTGCTTGTGTTTACTCTATACAACAGTATTTTTTATTGGAAGTCTAAATTAATTAAGGCTTATTCCAATTAAATAAAATATTATCAGGACTGCAAAGTAGAGATATTTCTTGCTTTAACTGGCTTCTTGAAAAGTCTGTACATTAATTGTATTCTATATCCCATTTGAGACAGTGGTAATAGGCACAGCCAAAATTAAGAAATTGCCTTAGACTGGAAAGTTATTTAATGATTTACTTATGTTTACTTATTTGGAGAAGTGTATTTTTATTGCTGACATAAGTGAAAGTAGAGTTAACATGAATATTTGGATATTAACATAACCCAAAGGAAAAACATTGTCAATATCAGGCAGACTGGATTCTACTTTGGAGGTAGGAGAGCCAGGGAAATGCCTTGTTTGGTTTACAATTGTTCAACTGCCGATGATCAAAACTTGCGGTGTGATTTAGAACTCATTATTTATGCCCTAGGTGAACTTCGAATCTTACTGTGTCTCTGAAAAGCGAGAATGGACCATCTGGAGAGGTCCTGTGGCATACATGAATCCAAAACCATCCTATTAAATATTTCTGATTTCTGGTTAGTTCTATCAGATTCACTTTGTATAGTTCAAGTAGCTATCCCTGAAACTGATGAAAACTTGGAAGATGGCCAGGTTTGGGAAGCTATCATCAAAATTTCACCACCTTTTAGCCAGGACATGTCAAAATACAGTTAGAACCAATTCATGGGTTTGCTAATGAACAGTACATATAAATGTGTTGAGGTTGCATTTTAATGTGTCCATGTATGTTGTGCACAATACTCAGTTAAGTACCTGAGAAATATCACTGAATTTCACTGCGTTGGACCCTCATACAAAAAAATAACTTCTACAAAGCAGTGAGGTGTTAAACCTATGTGTGCTGCATAGTGCTTTCACTGCCAAGGATGTTTGGGCGATTTATTTCTTTTTTTTCCTGCTGTTTTCTTCCTTAAAAAAATGTTAGTAATCAAGAAAGGACAAAAGAGGGAAATACTTTAATTCAAGGGACCATTTATATCCTGATATTTTCAAAAAGCCACTTGCTTCAAAGTATCAGATAATTGAGGAATGGATTTAGACGTGTAGGTGAGCTCAGAAGAAGAAATATGTGCGCTGTGGTCAATATTGTAGCTTCAATGGGAAATTGAGTATTCCAAAGTATACTCAGACCTTTAATGAGTATTTTAGACTTCACTCAGGACAAAAGTAATGTTCTCTAATTCTTGCAAATAAATATTTTACTGTTTGTCTTTTCTAATGTAAGTGCTCAGATAATTGAGGCAAAGTGTTGGTGTTTAATCATTGCAATTAATTTTAATTGTAAATGTACATTTCCAGAGGAAAAATTACACAGAGCACCTTTGTGAGGTTTTTTTTCAAATGTGAACAGTAAATTCTGATAGTGCCTAAAGCATTAAAAAACAAACAACAACACAGATCCCGTAATTGTTGATTTAGGCTACATTAAAGTTGAATAAACTGTTAATGAGTGAAAACTAAAGTGAGTAGCTCATTAATCTTACTTTAAGTAACTAAAAGTAACCCTAACAGTGTGTTGAGTTTTGGCAGAAGTGATGGTAAGTTTTTTTTGTTGGAAAGGACATTTTTGAGAAATGTGCATAATGTGATGGAATATTGCCTGAAAACTGAAGGACTTTTTCATACAGTGGTGCTGATTCATACAGTACAAGGAAGACTGCTTATTAAAAGCTACTAAGAGTGGTTGGAGTGTTCTAATTAGCATTCTGTGGTTTTTTTGCTTGTTCCTGTGATGGCACTTGAAGGTCAAAAAAAAAAAAACAAACCTCAACCAAAGAGGAAAACGAATGAACTGAAACAAGCCAAGACAGTTCTGTATATTTCTTTCCTGGAAGTAGATCCTTTTCTGGAGCTATTTGTATGACCTAAGATAAGGACACAGTGGTTTTGCTCTTTCCAATATGAGTTTGTACAACTTCACCACTTAGAAACTGGCAAGATGATAGTGATTTTAAGCTTTATTTTCTGTAATATTCACTGAAGGAAAAAAAAAAAGCTACCCTTTGGGCTATGAGGGTGTGAAGCACAGGTCTCTAGCCTTGCTGAAAATAACTGGATTTTATCTGAAGATGCTAAATTAGACATACTTGTTGCTATGACTTATAGATAGCCTAAAATGGGGAGGGGAGGAATAATCTTTGTACTTGAAAGTAGAGAACTGTGTATGTGGATAGTTGTGCTAAAGTGTTTCTCAGTAAATTGGAGGAAAAACATATCATTATTTTTTCAGTTTGCTTTTGAGGATACTAATGACCTTATAGTAAAGCTTAATGAAAAACCCAGTATATAATAACTGTGCTCTTCACTTTTGTTCTAGCATATATTCATTTATGACTGTAGTGGTCATTCTTAGAAGCTCTGTGTTTTTTTGCGGGGAATGCTCAAATGTCCAACAGAAAGATTGTCCATGTATTTAAAAAGAATTTGAATAAAATTTAGACTGTTGCAGGATAAGCCTGATCTTGTTTACTAAGGAAACCAGTGGAATTCCTGTAACTTTTTTCAGTGCCTAGCTACAGGCAGAACTCTTGTTGACCCACCTCTACTTGGCTTATGCCACAGTTAATTCAGTGGAATTTTCAGAAACTTTTCCAGTGATCGCTGTTTTTGTGTCAGAAGCAGCATTAGGCATAAAAAAAACCCCAAACTAAACAACCCAAACAAAACCAAACAAATCAAAAAAGAAACCAAACCCACCAAAACCAACCTGGGTGGAGTAAGATGAAAAAGAAGCTAGAATATACAATGCTACCTTTTATATTTGAATCACTGAAGAAACTGTCGTTTTCAGTTTCCAAGATAAAACTATCACTGTATAAACATAAACTCTTGTGCATTGTTAAACCAACCTTGCAGAAAGCTCCCTTTAGCCAAAGGATGCTATCAGCATAGGTCTGAATGTGTCACTTAAAATGAGATGAGTTGGTACATCCTTTGATCTGTTTGTTTTCAAAATTGTACAGTGTTAAAGAAAACTGTGTTAATTCTTAGTCTGCAAATTGAGTACGCTTTAATCTGCGGTAGATCCATGTTGAAACTCACATATTATTTCCTAAGAAGTGGAGCTCTATCTTACGACACAGTTAAGTATGAATGCAACTAAAAGGGAAAACGAATTTGAGATAGTACTAACTGAAATGACTTATCCTTCGTGTAATCATAACAGAATTCTGAAAACTGCTAAAGTACGTGGCAGAAATGGATGATGAGGGTTGCATATGGCACATTTGTTGGGTAGCATTGACTATAACTTAAGTCCAGCAAATAAATTTCAATGGAAAAAAAAAATAAAATAAAATTGGAATTTGCTTAAACTTTCCTGATCCAAATTTGATCACTACCATTGACTTTCAAGAACTTTGATTGAGAAGCTTGGTTGAAATTCTTTGTTGTCAAGATAATTAATACAGTTCACTGGCATAGGGCGGAGCCTTGCTACAGCACAAAAAAGCAAGATAAAGAAAGATCATGATATAGATTAAAAGAATAGTGTAATATTACTTTGTTCTTACATCACCTGAGCTTCTTTCTCTGATAGCCAGCAGTTTATTTCCATCCCACATACACACCTGATTCAAGAAACACTTCAGAAAATGCAAAGCCATTTTAATTAGTTTGTGCTTATATTATGTTGGTACGTGTTCTTCCACTTGCCAAACCAACACAGCAGTAGCTGGTCATGGAACAAGAAGTAGGTCTGGATGAAGTAATACTATTTATTTTGGGCAGTACCATTTCAGAAGCTGTGGAGTTTTGAACCTAAGCTTTAAATTGCAGTTGCAGTAATAGTTACTGATGATTCTATGTTGAACCCACAGTGTGCAGTGAAATATATGCCTACAGTCTTATTTGCTCTTTTTAGGTGACAGAGCAACAGCAGTTTTTCATGGCCAACATAATGCCAAAAAAGAAAATGGGATAGTGCTGGTCAGAATTCTGCGCTTCTCAGCTTCTCCAGGAAAGGGCAGAAGCTAAGATGAAAGGATGCTTGATGGCCAGATCCAACCCTCACACTATAGCCTTACATCAAGAATCGCCTAGATTTCAATTTTTAATAGAAGCTTAATTTTAATTTGGTAACTGTAATCTTCTTCATTAGCAGAATTTTATATGTCCTGATTGATTTGTAAACATCTGCAGCATTCACAAAAAACCTCTTCTCAGTCTTCTGTTTTGTTCTTGCACAGCAGCACTGCAGGTTTCTGAGATGTTCTTTCAGGATTTGAGTTCCTTTTTTCCTTCCTCATACAACAGGAATTCTCTCCATCTCGCCATTTACATCATCTTGTGGTGGCGTTTTTTTCCTCCCCAGTGTACTAGAAGAAATGCCATTAGAAACATGCAAAACCTTTTTATTTTTTTTTATATCTTTGAAGTCTTTCATCTTTCTCTTGACCTAATAGCTTGTCAGTTACACCTCACCTTCTTTTTCTTTCGTAGAATGTTTAGTATCATTCATTTTGAAAGAATAAGTAGCCTCATGGGGATACAAAACTGTTAGAACTGCAAGAAATCTGCCTCTGCTTACGTTAGCCATGTTAGTACACCACTGGGAAAACACATTCAGCTTGGTTGCTCACTGGATGTCTTCAAAGAGCATGAAATGATGGTCAGTATGGAAAAAAATACTCTTGCACAGAGTTATGTTAAAATAGAAGTGAGGGTTTTGTGTGTTTGTTTGTTTATTAGTTTATGTGTAATGGGACGCGAGTTAAGGGTTCTTACACATTCTGGCTTAATATAAATAGACAAAAAATATAAGGGAGTGTTTCTCAAGTGCTAGCAGATGCTTGTAAAACAGAGTGAGATAGGCAGGAGTAAAAGACCTTCAGGAATATATTTCTTTTTTTCTTGTCATTGCAGAGCTACTGAGATACATACTATTCCCAGAAAATGTCTGCCGTAATGCAGAACTCTTCATCAGGTATGGATATAAGACATACTCTAGCCATAGCTCTTTAGGAAGACTGTCAGCTGCTTCAAAGGCAGGTTCAGGTACATGCTGATGTTTCTGCCTTGCTTCTAGCCAGCTCAGAGTACTGGCAGCATGACTGTGTGTGGGAAGGCTGTGTAGACCCTGTGAAACTGTAGTTTTATGTGGGTAGGAAACCTCAAAAAGCTGAAAACAGCAATGGAGAATGTTTGTAAAGTGTGATCATGAGCAAGAGAGCTCAAAAGCACATCTGAATTGCAGACAAAATGATATTTCAATGATGTATAAATTATGAATATGTTTGAAAGATGTATGTTATAGTATATAAACAAGGTAAGAAGACTATGAATTTGAACTACAGTAAAGGTCCAAAGTCCTGAGTGCCACGTATACAGTGAATAAAAACTGAAAGTAAAATCTTAGGAGTAAGAGAATCCATCTCTGTCAAAAGTGAGTCAATACCATTCCAGCTTGATACGTGTTGTGAGGACCTTGAGGTGTTCCATAGTGGAGAAGCTCATGCAATATCTTGTCTTGAAGTAAACTGCAGTCAAGCTTGAACCTGTCATCTTAAACAGATACTCTTCACTACAAATCAACTGTGCAGTGGCTAATCCTCACCAGAAACTCTATTACGCACGTCATCATTTGTCCTGGCAAATGCATGAAAACTCTGGTCAGAAAGAGCTCCGAAGGTAATTGCCTCATTGCGTGCAAGTTTATTTATGAAGAGGTTCCAGCAAGTGCTTTTCCTAATCTTCTGTTCTTGCAGTGAAGGCTCAAATACTTCCTCAAATCGTGAGGTCTAGTTTTTTCAGAATTACTGCCCTTACCTGAATCTCCCTGTATGCCACCACACCTCTGGTACAGCTGTGAGCAGCATGAGTCCTTTGAGAAATGTCTTCATGGAACAAAATTTTCAGCATTTTGGCAGATTCCATGTTTTCAGATTTAGGTTATTTCAGATCTCTGGAGAGACTATCAAGGCAGTTAAAAGCATTATTGGTTTGATTCTAATTACACAGAAAGTGTACCTGGTGATTAGACACAATATGAAGCTTTTCTCACAGGAATTTACAGTGGTGGCTAGTAAGAAGTGAGGAAGCAAGAGTGAGCAGTGCTGCTTTTCACAGTTAAGGGTTAGTAATTCTTATACTATCCAATCCTAGTGGTTAAGTAGTATATTGGGAACAGGTTACTGTTAAGGCCTCTTTGAAAAGTTACAGACTCTTAGAAGGAACTGGTATGTTTAAGAAAATAAACTAAAAGAGACAGAATTAAAGAATAAACTATTAAAGATCTAGATCCTCTGTGGCTGTGAAAATACTGCACTTAATAGATATAATATTTCTGGCATATGTTGTTCTTTAAAATCATGATGCCTTGTACAGGAACCAGACTTGGGTTTTCCTTAAGCACAAACAACTGATATTTTTTAATATTTCTATTGTTCATTGTTAGTAGTACTAATATGAAATATTACAAGTATTAGGTCTTTAACTTGCAGGTCCTGAAAGCTTTTACCCCGTACTGTTCACTTTTGTAATTCATCAGTCAGTAGTGGTGTTGTGCAGCCAGCCACACTTATGCATGACCACCTGATATGCAATCAAATGAAACTGTCCCCTTTATTCTAATTTAAAAAATAAAAAATAAAATGTAGTAGTAATCACAGGAAGGATCACTTTTTTCCCTAGTTTTATTTGTAAGCTACAAGATATGATTAGTGGACACAAAGTTAAGCTACATGTCACAGAGATACGGGGAATATAGGTTTGAAATTTTTGCTATTGTTGCTGGTTTTAAAAGTAAAAACAACTGAATTATTCTAATGAGAGTAACCTTTGAGCTAATTAGAAAAGATGTAACTAGAAGTTAAATAGATATAACTGGAAGGAAGTTAAAGCACAAAGTTATTGTTACCCAAAGAACCAAGGTATGATATTTTTTGGCAGATTGATTGTCACAATGTATACCAGGAGAGTTCATGGGGTTTATGTGCTTTATGCGTACTAAATAAGGTCATGTTGTAGCTGTAAGGCAGGTCGCTTGTATTTGTGCAACACTATAGACATATCATCAGCAAATGCATGAGAATTTCAACCAGATGAGAATCGGCATATTTTTCATACGCTCCTCTGCTATGTATCTAGTCATAGAGCTCTGCTTTGTTCATCTGTGAGCTCCCAACAGCATAGACAGTCTCTTCTTTTTGAATCTGCAGGCAAACTAAAATCCTCTATATAAGGTTAGTTGTTAGCTATCCATCAGTGTGCTCATTGACTGCGATATAATGATGCATCAAAACCCACGAAGGGAAGCATGTGCTACACTCTCCACCTTTGGCCAAAGCCGCATTATACATTAGAGCTTCTTAAGTGGGGAACTGATCCATTCAATGGGCTTTATGTCTTGCAAAGCCAGGATGTTGATATCCCAAGTTGTGACTTAATTGCAGAGTCAGGAAGGAAGAAAAAAGAGATGGAGGAGGCAATGATGATGAGGAGGATTAGTTTAAAAGGCTTAATGCATAAATTACTGGAAATTGATGTGATTTCTCATTAGGATGCGCTGCGAATAAGGAGTTTGCCTTATCTTTACTGGGACTCACAACTTTGCTATTTAAGTATAAAGCATGTGACCAAAATACTAACTGTTCTCATTTTCCCTTCTGTACTAAAACTGGACTAGGTGAACTAGAGCAGAAGTCGCTCACTAGTTTTTGTTTGTGAATATTCTCTCAGATCTTCCATTAGCTAAGCAGAAATGTTTCTTAGTCATGACAGATCATCTATCCTTTTCTCTCTTAACTGGGGTAGAACTGGAAGCAAAAGCTATTCAGATGAATACTGAAGTCTCAGAGATAGTTCTCTGTCTTGTTCCAATAAGCTCCTATTCAAGTGGAATAGAGTACAATAGAATTTTGCCCTAGAAGCATGTCTTCCCATATGGCTCTGGGAAATTCTGTCAGAGGTGAACAATCCTTTCTTCAAACAAGTCAAGGTGGACCCATGTCACTATGTAAACTCCTTTTTCCTTCTTCATCTAGCAGTCTTGAGCTAGATGCACAGCATAGATATGGGTTCCATGGAGCATTTTGTGATGCAAGCTAAGTCTGAAAGTGCAGAGCTGTAGATGTGTATGAGGGAGTATCTGTGTGAGATTTTTCCCAACTAAATGTGGATCTACAGATTCAAAACAGTAAATCGCTAGCCTTGAGAAAGTGAAGTAACAAGTAGTGTGGAAAACAGTAAAACAGCCGTAGAGACAACTGAGAAATAGAATAAAAAAGAAAAAAACGTATTTGTCTTTCATCATAGTGTGTACTTTTAGAATAACAACATAGTCAATTAGGTATGAGAAACAACTTAAATGCTACCTCTTTCTGCCTTTACAAACACTAATTATAAATGCTGTATTTCTCTTTTGTTCCTTTAGTAACATTAAATAGGAGGGATCTACGGTCTGTAAGGAGTTAGAAATATTCAGATTTTTTTTTTTAGTTAAAAGTTTCACATGCTTGGTTTAAGAAAAGCATGTGAATGTTAGTCCATTGGTTGAAGTGAAGTTTATTGTTTAAAAATGTTACAGGAGTAAAACCTGATGTTTATTTAGTTTATTTGACAGAAAAATGGGATAGGGAAAGTAAAGATAGGAGGGAGAGAGTTATTATTTCAAATAATTAATTACTTTTTAGCATAGCATTATCTATAGTCTCCTGTAGTAGAGAAAAAAAAAAAAATCTTCTCAGCTCTGATCTTAGCTGTTGCAAAAGTTAGTTTTTGTTCCTCTGACTGAATGCTTGACTTTCTTCCTTGGAGGTAGAGAGAAGTGCCTCTGACAAAAAAATACCATCTTTCTCTCACAGCCCACAAATTACATATAAACATAGTCCTGTCAGGCTTCCTATAGGAGCCACTAGGGAGAGGCAAGTTTCTCCAGAAAGTGATTGAGAGCATGCTTATTTTCTGAAATTGTTTGTCTCCATTTGCTTTGTTGCAGATGTACAGAGGTGACTGAAAGTGTGTAACATGAATACACTCACCTGTACAATGGTACACTAGATGTTGATGTTACTGAAATCTTGCAGGTGTGGAGAAAAAAAGAGCAGAATGGGTTATCTGCTGCTTAATTTCTTAGTCTAATGTATTCAGATGTTTTCAGTATTTCTATAAAAAGTTAAATCATGGAAAAAAGTATGGAGTATTTGAGTTGACAACATTTGGTATTTCAGTAGGACAAACTTAAATTTTACAAGATAAAAATCTATCTAGTATCTTGCTTTAAACAGTGCTAGCAGGAAAACACGTTTTATTGTACACAGAGTAAGCAGTCAAGAAGTAAATATGTCTTTAAGTGACCTGGTCATTATTTACAAAACATCTATTAAATTTCATCCAATCTGAAATTTTTCATGAAATTGTGTTTTAATAAATGCTTTGCCTTTTTGTGCTATTTTTAACATAATCTGATATGATGTCTTCAAATTCAGTACAGCAACTGGAAAGAAAAACTATTTCAAACAAAACGGGTTACAAAAATGTTTTGAAAGAATTTAATTTGTAATCATTACAAAGACTTAGCTGAAATGTCTCATGCTGTGATAGATCATTTAAATCAAAGGCAGTTGAGTGATGTACTGAGAGCACAAAGTTACTAGCTATTGCCTAGTATTCTGTTATAATCTTGTCTGAGTGTGGGTGAACCTGTATGCTGAATGAAAGCAAAGGGAAGAGTAAAGTCTGAAGTCTTGTCTCTTTGCTGGTCTGTATTCTAACAATATAGACATACTTCAATAAAGTCACTTAAATATTTATTTTTAATATAAGTTAAATGAGACAATCAAATGTACATGTGTTTAAGAATATACATCATTTATTTGTTAGATGGGACACGATCTTTGGAAGCAGTTAATGTTGTTCTTACCTTGGAATGGTTGACTACTAAATGTCAGCAATCTTTCTTCCAAATTTCTTTTCTGGAATATTTTGATTGATCCTAATAAGCTTCATTACTAGCATTAGAAGGAATGAAGTACATTTCCAGATCATTTTCAACTGATTGAACAATTTTTACAAGGGAGCAATTAAGATTTTTATTTCCTTAACGTAAAGAATTTCTGTCTGTAGTTAGATTAATTTTTAACATAAACACATATCACCAACATTTCTCACTTAACATCCTAGATATTGCTTTCTTTCTGGCTAATCCAGTTGTGTTGAGTACTTCTGTGTTCAAAGGGTTGTTCTTTCTCCACCTCCCCTGCCAGTAACACCTTGGTGACTTAATCAGATCCCAAATTGCCTTCTTTAAATAACAACAGGAAAAACCACTCATGCAACTAAACAATGTATCAGAACTCCATCTTCTTGGAGGATCTTTCTCTTGTTTGCTTGGTGATAGTGTTCATTTTTGTTTTGGTGGCTGCTGCACACGCCACCCACCCCACCAGCATCGCACGTTCACCCATCACACACTTTCTCTTCACTGGCACCTCAGATACCATCCCTAACCCAGTTACATGTCTCCTGGGTCAAACAGCATG